>SWBT01000127.1:0-200126 GCA_005298045.1 Pleurotus ostreatoroseus | reverse complement strand
TAACCCTAACCCTAACCCTAACCCTAACCCTAACCCTAACCCTAACCCTAACCCTAACCCTAACCCTAACCCTAACCCTAACCCTAACCCTAACCCTAACCCTAACCCTAACCCTTAACCCTAACCCCTAACCCTTAACCCTTAACCTAACGAAAGCGTACGTACTGTCGCGCGACTTCCCCTTGTCCTTGGACGCCCGGGCCTTGCCCTTCACTTTCGCGTTGGACTTCTCGGCCTTCAAAGCCTTACTGATTGACTTGTCGATCAGCCGAGAGACCGTGTCCCTGTTCATGACGACGGGGGCAGCGGGAGCCTTCTCGGCGGCCTTCTTCAACTCCTTCTTCTTCGCGGCGGCCTCGTCCTCGATGCGCTTTTTCTCTACTCGTATATAGAGAATGCGGGTGAGGGCCGGGGCGAGAAGGGTGAGTGCCTGCGTATACTCTTTGCCGACGCGCGGATCGGTGACCCAAGGGTCGTCGCCCATGGCTTCGTCGAGCTCACCGTCGTTGCGGTCAGAGTAAAACTTGGCAGGCGGTATTTTCGCGAAAGGTTTGATGTTGTTGGCGAAGTGCGCTGCAACTTGCGCCGCCAATTCCTTTACGCGATCCTCCACGCCGCATTCCTTGCGTAGCCATTCGACTTCCTTTTTCAAGGATGCAAGGTCTGCGTCGAAGAGCCCCTTGCGGGACTCCTCGATCCTCGTCTCGCGCATGGAAGCATGCGCGGCACCGTCTTGCGACTTCAGCCAGGCTGAGTCGAAGTGGTGAACGGGGAGACGTATGGAGTTATACGCCGTGGGCAACGTGCCGCTGGCCTTGTAGGCCTCCAAAGTCCGGAGATTGGACTTAGCGGCGGCGTAACGCCCTGCCGTGGCAGCGTAGCTACCAAACGGCAATTTCAGCAGGTCTTGATACGCTGCTGGGAAACAGTCCAAGACCTCCAACTGGTTGGAGGCCTCTCTGACCAGATCGGTCAGGGGACGGTTACCCGAGACGGCCGAAACGCGTCCCGCAGGGATGGGGGAGCCGGCACGAGTGAGGGAGATGTCCAAAGTGGACAGGGCCTTGGTGATGGCGCGAGCCTGGCCCTTCTCGACCTTCGAAAAGGAGCGATCAGCGCGACGAGACGACATAATAAAACTCGCAAGTAAGGGTTAGATGTTCCTGCAGAGGGGAGAGTAAAAGGCCTGTGAGGGCGGTGAGTAACGAGAGGCGACCAGTACGACGGGGGGGTCGTGACCGATATAGTGGTCGCAGGCTACCAAAGGGCACCTCTTACCCGATGGATTTTGTACTATCGGCGCCGTCGGCGTTCGAGGAACCGACGCCCTTGAAGGGGGGGACCGCACGGTGGCTGGGGACGGTGTTCGGGACTCGATCCCGTGAGGGGAGCCCGTACTAACACGTCAGCCTCAGACCAAAGAACGTACCGCATCCAGGGACCGCGAAGGGGCGGGGATGGCTTTCGGGACCCGATCCCGTGAGGGGAGCCCGTACTGGCGCATCAGCCTCGCCACACGTACGCCGCATCCCGTCTCCGCGCGCACCAGACCATGTAGCTGTTTTGCAAAACTGTATTATAATATTAGAACATGACTTGACAAAATACACTTCTATCTTGAATGACCCTATATACCAGTTGCTTTTGCAAAATAGGGCTTTGCAAAACGGCACTGCAACTCCTGACCCCAGCGCTAGCTCAGTATCAGCCACTACCGTGTTTTGCAAAACCGTATTGGAAGCTTAAAGCACCGCGCTTACTCTTGCACGGCTGCTGGCGCCGCAGCTTATATAATGAGCGGCAGTGAGTGCCGCAGCTTATATAATGCACGGCAGCTTAGCTAACACCTACATATGGCAACATTAGACGCTTTGACGACGATTAGGGCGGAAATGTTCTACAAATGGATGTACATCTTATATAAGCAATGCGCCCCTCTCCATATATAGGAACCTCCCGCCATTCTTCTTTGCTGGCAACGCAGCTCGCATCTTCATAGGATTCATGCACTTACTCTATTTATATACAGTCAATAGCAAATAGTTTAGGTTCTATATTGTAGATACAGCAATGGAATACGGTTACCGGCGGCGTTTCTTACGCGGAGCAGACCCACCAGCTGGAGCACCTCGTTTTTGTGGCCCTTTGCGTGCTGGGTGGGTCGATTCCTCGCCGACATTGTCATCAGATCCATCGTCTTCTTGATCTCTCTGTTCTGCGGCCGTCCAGGACTCCACTGCCCAAGCAACGTCGTCTACCATACGCAACCAAGACTGCACGATGGCGTCCGTGCTCTCGTGCTCGAAGACGTAGGTGTCCCACCACGTCAATGCAATGAGCACGAGATAGAACCCACTTTTCGTGGGTTTTCGTACCGTCGCCGTCCACTCCGCCAACGAGATAGCTGAGGGGCGTTCTTGATGAGAAATCCCGCGTGCTTTGGGCTGCATATCAAGCCACCAGTTCCAGCACTGTTCAGCAAATCGTGTGAGATCAATGTCTTCTGGGACGACGTCAGGTCGTCCGTCGCGGAACCAGCTCTTGAATTCGTCAGGGCGATGGGCTTGGCACTTCTTTGGAAGGCGTTCATCAGTCTCCTGAAGAGTGTAGTAAGCAATTAGCAACTTGTTATCCAGTCCTAAAGATGGCCACTTACAGGATACTGTGACGCGACCTCGAGTTTCAGCATTCCCTCTACACAGACAGCCCATCTTCCGTACTTTTTAGCCCAGTGGAACTTCTTCAGCACCATCTCAAAGGCGCTACGGCACTGTACAGGGAAATCTCCAACATCCGGAGGTGTAGGAGGTTGCGAGGAGATAGGCGTTGATGTGTCCTGAGAGAAGGAGGGCTGTGTGTTGGATACAAGGGTGCGGCGTACATTGTCAAGGCCGGGGGGAGGGTACGACGGCCACGTCGTCATTTGAGGTGGCGTGGAACTCCTTTGAGGCGTTGGGACAATAGTTGGTTGGTGTGCGAGTGATGGGCCTGAGTAAGCAGCTGTGTCGACCAGCTGCGTTGGATGAAAGACTTGACGAGGCTTCGGTTTCGGTTTTACGGGCTCTGTGGGAGGCGGGGGTACAGTCCGTGCTGGATCAGAGGGCAGTGTTGATTCTGCAGGCTGAGATGAGAGCAGCGTTGCTGAGGAGGGCGTTGTCATGGCGGGCGTGCATTCGTCCATGTTTGATGTGGTGGGGTGGTTTGAATACGTAGACGCTTGCAAGGGGACACCGTCCGTAGAAGGAACAGTGAGTGGTGGCAAGGTGGGTACTGTGGACAGTGTCGATGGGGTACTCGATGTTGAAGGGATTGCGCTGGCTCCTGTCAGCGTGTTCTGAGGTGCAGTGGGTGTGGAACGATCTGCTTCTGGGCCCTCCGTGATCGAATCTCCTGCGGTGTCCGTAGAGCACCCCGTAGAAGATGCTGGTGTAGGCGTTTGGCAAAGTCTGCCCGGTAGGGTATGGGGCAGCGCACGCTCAAACATCTCTTCAGGAGCTAGAGAGGAAGATACAATGTAAGGAGAGCCCTAAAACAGATACGAAAACTAGCGCACCGTAGACTTGTTCCGCAAACTTCAGCATGCTATCCTCTGCAGCCGCGTAACCAAGGGGGTCGAGCTCTGGCCACTTGAGTGGATTCAGTCCAGTTGTTCGTCCAGAATGGATGCTGTATAACAATAAGCTGACCGTCAAGATTGTGAGGAGCGAGAATGTACCTCCTAACACTAAGAATTCCGCCCAGCTCAGGGATCGGCCCCGCCATCATGACGGCGCACGTAAGCCCAGTTTTCTCGCACAGTGCATCGCACAGTGCCTGTACATAGGCCGGAAGTTCACGGATTGCTCTAAATTAACATATAATAAGTATTCCGACACATAATAATCGAATATACGTACTGGTGATACTCCTCGGGGGTCTGTGGCTTGCCTAGGCCTTGTACAGCATTCGCCAAGTTTTCTTGATGGATCTCCTCTACAGCAGTGCGCACTTGCATCTTGGTCTCATTATCCTCCAGGTCGTAAAGCTGCTTGATGAGCGAGGGTTGCAACTTCATACGCGCAACCCTTTTCGCATTCTTGGGAACGTGTTCGCCTCGAGCCTGTTTCGCTTCCAACTCAGCTTCGATAGGCTTTAGAGCCTCCGCGATCGGTGTCTTGATCTTGTCGTCCCAGAACATCTTGGTGTACATGCCGAGTTCGCTGGGCTTGCGCGGCTGTTTCGCAGTCTCGCTCTTCTTGACGGCCTTGAGGAAGGTATTGACTTGAGCCTTTTGGCTGGACATGCGCACACCACCATATCGATTGTGGTACCATTGCATCAGTCGCTGTGTTGCTAATAAGTCGCAGGGTCACGTCGAACAAATACGTGAACTCACTGTACGCAGGTTCTCGTACAACTTGGCACGCTTCTCTGCTTCTTCATCAGAGACGATACCAACGCCGATGACCTCTTCTAGACCGACTTCAGGTGGATCCGGAAGCGGATCCGAAGAGTCTTGCTCAAGCGGTAGGTCCAACGGATATTTCTTCATCCAGAGGCGCGTAATGCGACTGTAGAACTCCCCCGCATTGTTATTGTGGCGTGCAAGCGTCCACTGATCCTCATACTTCTCTAAGAAAGCTCGCTTCTCCGAGGGCACCCAGGATTTACGTCCGGGAGGATTTTTCTTTGAGGAGCGCTTGGACTTCGAGGGGGCAGCTGAGGCTGGGGAAACCTTTGAAGCGGCCGGTACGATAGCGGGCGTAACTTGATTCGGGGCTGCAGCGGCTGACTTCTCGATGGGTTCTGCACCAGATGAGGAGAGTGTTCCAGGCGTATCTTGACCAACACCCGGAGAAGCGGAAGTCGGGCCGGAGGATTGCGCTGGCGCTTCGGAAGATGAGTTAGGCTGTGCCACAACGGTGTGAGTACTAGATGCAGCAAACATCAAAAAAGGGCCTACTATGTCTGGCGGGGGCAGCTGTGATAATCCCTGGGTGCTAAGTGGTGTATGTGCACCGCTGGCCGAGGGCGGTGTTGCCAATGTAGCTGGAGGCTGCCTATCCATTACACCGGGGCCGGGAGGTAATAGATCTGCAGGCTTCGCGTATACCGGTTGATTTTGGACTTGATGTGCATGGAGTTGTGCCTCCCATGCACTGTGAAACGCCGGCGTTGCGTGCGTGCCCTCGAGTTGTGATGCGGAGCCATTCTGAGTTGCATTCGCGAGTTGAAACGTTGGAAACGGATTTTCAGGAAACATAGGCCCTTGAGGGGCGCTGAAGCCAGGGTGCAGCGTACGCGACGCGTCAAAGGACGCATTTGCCTCATCCGTCAATAAGGAAGGGTCGATGACAAGGCGAGGGGTTGCAGCCATAGTGGTAGAGAAGTATCGTCTTATGGGACTTTGCAAAACGATTCGGGAGGCCAAGATACCTATGAAGTCGAAAACTTTGTAAGAAAAAGACTGGATGTAACACACGCACCATATGACAAGTGCTCTGAGCAATCATAGGTTCCATTTGGCTCAACGGTTACTGCTTTGTATCGATGAGTATGGTAAGTCGGCACAGGTTCGACTCTCACCGTAGGAATATTCCTCTCGTTTTATGCCTTTTTTGCAAAACAAACATAATCTAGGTTGGTTAGGACTTGGGGTTGAACGTTTGAACGCTGATCGCTGGCGCCACCAGCATTCAGGCGCCGCTCATATTTGCCACGCGTGCTTCACGCGTCGCCTTCCTTTCGTGTTCTCCTCACGCAACCCTTGTCCTCTACTCTACTGTGAATTTGATTGATTGCACGCCATGTCCCATCCCTTTGTCCCAATGGACCAAGGAGACGAGTACGCACCTTACTTTGATGACGAGACGGAGGTCGCTAACATGCAGGTGTCTCCTGACGAGAACACAGGCCAGGGTGTGCCCGGTGAGTCAAGTCTTCAAAGTTCCTGAACACTTCTAACGTGCTGATTTACGTGTTGTAGCGCGTTGTCGTTTTTCAAAAGTAGTTAATACAAAAGATGGTGATACCAGTGAGTTAACGCATGTCCTGATCGCCTCCCTAATCTGCTGCAGTCGTACATAGATGCGGCAAGCTTGTAACATCTATCGGCTGCCAAGTAGACGTAGCTAATTGCCAGTAAGTCATCTTTCTATTACTATAATCCCAACGCTCACCGACAGTATGACAGGGTTAAGCACTACTTCTACGTCATAGGCCGCCCTCCACTGATGAAGACCCGGGATCACATCGTCTCCTGAAGACCTAATTTCAAGGATGATAGGGACAATGATGCTATGTCTGTAGACTCATAGTAGGTCAAACTTTTCGTTCTGTACTCGATGCTGATCTGTATATAAACAGATCTACAATGGTGAGTGAAAACACTGAGGCGATACAAGGGTTCATCCGCCTCTCTACTTTGTTTGTACTGATGGGCTTTGCGCTCGTATCGCGCGATCTCTGCCTTTCGCAAAGCGTATGGCAGTCCCGGCGCATTGTGCCTCACTCCTTCCCACCATTGTACTCAGCCCACACAACGTTCCGCACGATGGGAGCACGCGCTTTTTGCGTCTCAAGCCGCAATGCAATTTGCCATAGGCGAAGGATTCTTCTCGTAAAACGTGCCCAAGTGTGCGCAAGCTTCTCGAACCTCACCTCAACTTCCGGCCGCTATGGTCGTATTCAGAAGTTGACGTATTGGCGTATTCTCTGCCTGGTGCATCAATTTTTACATGCTTTTTCACTGATCTTACTTATATCTCGTAGGCTTGAGTGCGCACAGTACGTCCTCAACGTTCCTGGGGCGGTGTTCAATACTCACAGGGACGCGTCTACGGCGTGTGGGGCCTGAGTATGCGCTCTTTTTGAGGTGTTTGCCCTGAAACTGTACTGTGTGTAGAATAGACAAACGAATGTATTCCTAAGCATTTCAAGCATTCTGCGTCCACATATCACACGCAATGTTAAGTACAATGATTGATGTATTGGATAGCGGCGTGCTTGAAGGTTATTACAAAAAGGAAGGCTGGAACACTACGACGCGAAGACTTTCGGACGTGCCGCAAAAATCAAAAACCATACCACTTCTTAAAGGTAGTTTTATTGACGCTGTGAGGTTTCAGTAAGATGGTGCCGCTCGAGCAGAATTAAGCTTACCCGCGGCCATAAACGATCAAGTCGCGCTGAAAAATGGCGTGCTTGATAGTTTCAGTGTCCATGGTGTGAAGTTCGACGGCTTCGTGGAAGATTGCGATGCGGCGGCGGTGGTAGTGGACGATGGTGCTGGAGGGGTCGATGCTGTGATTCAGGAAGGTGTTCGCTTCTTCGACAGCCTGTGCGAGCCTAAACTCCATCTCTTGAGCAAACGCAGACACCCATCCATCACCCTCCCACATCTCCTGCATATCGCGTTTGATCTCCTCCATCTCTCGCCGCAGCTTCGTCTCCGCGGAGCGAATAGCTCCAGTAATCTCCCGGTCCTCGTCCAAAGACTTGCGAGCAAGGTCACCTTGCCAACGCCTGCCACGACGATTGTTAGCGTAAAGAGAATTACATGTATACTACATACCTCAGACATTCAAACTCACAGAATTCACGTTCCTTGATGAGCTCGGCCTTCACGGCCTTGCTGATCTTGCGTCGACCTAAACGATGAATTTTGTTGTACCGATTCTGGTACTGTAATCGGGCTTGATGATGCCTTGGAATATCGTGAGCGAGTGGGAATCAAGACATAAATCATATACGTACTCGGCATAGTAGGTGAAAAGATCCATTTCGTATCCCATCTTGAAGAGTAGTAAGCGAAGAGGCTGGTCGAGGCAGTGGTGGACGAAAATGAAGGCTCTTGACCACGTGTAGTCTCAGCGCGGAGGGTCAGGGTTTCGGAACCTTCGGCACAGCTTGCACGAAAGGTCCAACATATTACTGTAAGTCGAAATCGCTACATGGAAGGGATCAGCTACAACTACGTGAATGCTAGAACACGCACCATTGCCATAGGGTGCTATTCTGCATAAGACGGTAAAAATTATACGTCGAGACCGTTCGGGTAGGTGAGATTTGGGGCAAAGTTTCGCTCATTACCACCTGCCTACAGTACAAAAGACGTAAGCCAGGAATGTATGTGAAGTGAACATCAACCTACGTACACGGTCGGGATGGGGTTTTGTGTCGGGGGACTTCACATGTGGCAGGATAGCCTTAGGGGATGATACTTGCGCGTGCCATTTAGATGCTTACCAGATCACAATCAGTGGAACTGTGCAAGTTACAGCGTTCGAGAGCATCGAGCAGAGAGTCGGAGGATGATCGATGGCGTTGTATTGTACTGTGGGTCCAGTCTTCTAATTCTGTGCATGTTCATGAACGCAATGGTTGCACGCGTGCAAACGCGTTAATTAATGGAGCTGCATGCATGTACAACGACACCGTAACCCATGTTCATATACGTCCAACACGCGATATCTACAAGGTGCAGGGGGCAACATTCAGGATGGCTCGTGTATTTTTTTTTGTTGCGTTTGTGGTGAGCAACTTGTTCTGTGAGATAGTCTTCATGTTTTTATGAAAACTGGCTCTGTTCCGAACGTGTCGTGCTGACTCTTGTAATCGCACACGGAGTGATAACCTCTATAAACTTCTATAGGCAGCAGGGGGCATGTATATTCTTGAGATATGTACAATTGTAGACTCCCGGAACCTCGTTGAAAAATATATACTAGCCTAGACACATTTTTTTCCAGTATATAGGACTGCTCAGTTCATCCAATACGCATAAAATTCGCCGCGTTAAATGACCGATTGTATGCCAATACGTATCTAAGGAATGAAGGAGCTGATACTCAACGTTAGACTGCAGTAGCCCCCCAACTGAGGAGAAGATTCGCGAAGAGAATGTCCCAGCGCGGAGGTTGACAGAAGGGGAAAGTACGGCCGCACGGAGTTGTGCCGACGACTTGAAACACTCCAGGCGAGCCCCAAACATTCGGTTGCCTGGACGAAGACGTGGTGTTATCATTTCAATAAATCATAACATGGCCAAATGTTGAACATCCAAACCAGATGCGAGAAAGCGCCTGCAGGGACATAAATACCTACATTGACCACTGGCTGCACACCGCGCAGTTTCTGCATCAGCAGCTTTACCCCCAGGTAAGCCTCTCATACATTCTTGACCCCTCCTCCGTGCTCGCACCCCGATCGTATCACTACACATACCGATCCACCGAGCGAACGGCCGTGGTATCACAACCAGGGCACTGTGGTCGCGACCTCGGTCCTTCCGGAGTGCTGGTATACGCGACGGACGCGACTAAGACGCGTCTCTTCCTTTCATGTATCAATGTCGCATTTACTGACCCCTTCTAAGTTCTAGGATAATCCTCCGAGGCGTCCGTCATGGCTCGGGCGGTAAGCATCCTCCTTCAACTTATTCTGTTCGGGGCCCGTGCTGACATAAGCATCCCGCAGCCGCGCTCGACGCGTTCGGGCAAGTTTTTCTCCCCTTACTACGACCCCCCTCCTCGATCTCCTCTCTGCAAGCCAGTGCCTCCGCCGACGGATCACAGTCCACCCACCCCTCTCCACACAAGGATCTCCGTTAATCAACCTCGTCAGCCGCCACGACCACTTGACGCGGAGGACGACTTCTTCCTCTCCCCCCCTCAAGTCATCAAGACTGACTTTGATTTCGAGCAGGCCCTGGAGTCCGCCCTCTCGGAGGAGCCCGTGGACGAGGAGGAGGATTGGGACGATGCTGAGGGCGCAGAGCTGGAGCCCCTGGACTCAGGTGTGTTTTCCATTTCTATCGTCTTCGTCTTCCTTTTCTCATAGCTGGTTCCTCAACCACAGGCGACGCCTCATCGCGCTCTCCTTCGCCAGCCTCTACACGCTCTTTATCCCCTCCGTGCGGCTCTTCTAGCGTGCTCCCAGAGAGGACGCAGCCCCCTCGTACTCGAAAGTCTTCCTACGCGAGGAAGAAGCGTGCCCGAAAACGCCGAGTGGCGAGGGCTAATGCAGATGCCTTGGATTACCGACCTTCCCCCCGCATAGCCCAGGTCCACGGAGAACCGGAGGTGGTCCACTGCGCCGCTGACGCCTCGGATTTTGACCGAGCTAGCGGGGCGTGGATCGGGAGGCGTATGGGGCCAGAAGAAGACCGCACGGAGCCCCTCACCTTGCAAGCCCTTCTGGCTGCTGGGTTCCAGCATGTGCCATGGCGCGGAGGGTGAGTCTTCAGCGAAACGTACGCGGCACTTACCCCTCGAACCTATTCTAGACGGCCCGCTGTTGTTGCAGATCGCAAGGACCGCATCATTGTTGTTCTCGCGGGCCAGCCCGTGGACGATGGAACCTGGGCAAGCTCCATGAAGGAGACGGATACAGCAGTGGAGAAGCTAGATAGGGACCTCCTCTTCGGAGACAGCCCCTCCTTGCCAAAGCCAGGAGGTTGTGCGACTGAGAATCGGCGAGGGGGCTTCCGTACCGTATCTTTTGGAACCAGTTATGGAGGCGGGCAGAAGGTACGTCCCTCACTGGTTGAAGCAGATATCATGTACTTACTCTATTCTAGAAGCCTGGGACTCTCAAGCACACTACTCACAACCATTGCGTCCTGAAGGACTTCGTGGCAAACAGTAGCGTCCGTCGGAGTACACGGTTCGGAAGCTGTAAGCTCTCTCATTCATCAATGGTGCGCCAACACTTATTCTTTGCAGCCGTTCTGGCTCGTTTTGCGCCGAACATATATGCGAAGATTCGCAGGACAACGCGCGCGCTCCTCAAGAAGCATCCACACCTTCAGCGTTTCTACCGGGGTACCATCTTCCCCTGCTTGTCCGTAAACCTGGGGCCCAAGGTCGTTGCAAAGAAACACCGCGATCACAACAACCTTGCGGACGGGCTGTGCTGGATCCTTGCTGGAGGCAAATTCGATCATACGGTTGGCGGCCAGATCGTTTTTTGGGAGCTGAAACTTGTGATCGACTTCCCTGCTGGAACGGGGATGTTGGCTCCATCTGCCGTCATCTCACACGAGAACCTCCCTATCGGCGAAGGAGAAACAAGATATTCGATTACGCAGTACGCAGCGGGGGGTCTTTTCAGATGGGTAGAGTACGGTTTTCAGGGATGGAGAAGCTTCCAACAGGAGGAGCCCGAGCGTGCTCGCACAGTATGGGAGGAGCGTCCCAATCGCTGGCGAACATCTATCAATTTGTTCTCGAAGGTTTCCGAGCTTGCTCAAGATCGCGAGACTGCATTTCGGGATGTAAACGACTAGCTAGAAATATATTTTGCGTTTCTCAGACATTTTGAGATGTGAGCTAGACTTAGAAGACTTGCTCTAGTAGCACGTGACCATGAGAATATCCTTGCTAGGATCCCATCAGCTGGCCTGAACACTCTGTCCGGACGCCTGACTGCTGGCTTCTCGGTCTGATGCTCTGCTTCCAATGCTTCCGTGCTCGCTTCGTTTGATTCTGGGACTCTGGATACTGGTCTGGCTTGTTTTACTCCTTGTTCCTGGCTCTACCGGCTCTGTCTGCACTATGGCGAAGTCATCCAAACGGAAGGCGCCTGCTTCTTTCTACGTTCACTCAAACACGGTACAGACATCCAACCAGACTTTTGAACTCTCACAGAACCAACGTCGTGTCAAAGTCCGAGCAAACACGCGCCCCGCTGAAGTCGTCCGTCCCCAACCCTCAACAATCCCGGTAACTCAGTCCGAGCCATCAAGTTCTTCTTTCCAGGACGCAACCTTCGACGATTCACGCTTTGAGGGTACTTTTCACCAACTGGACTTATCAGACTCTCTTCACGGAGTGCGGGTTGTAGCGAAGGAAAAGGCAAAGCGTTACGAGAATTCAGTGTGTCCTGACTTTGATTTCTCTATGGTTGAGGAGCTAACGTGCATACAGGATGCCCCACTCAAGACATTTTTGACGTTTCGTCAAGATTACCTTGACGAAACGATTCGCTCCGAAGGCCGCGGCGATTACATGGACGTCGGTCTCTGTCCCGACTGCCACACGGAGAAACCTACTATAAGGTGCAAGGACTGCTTTGGCGAAGAGCTTGTTTGTCCAACATGTGTGGTGCAGCGGCATATCAGAATGCCGTTGCATAGAGTCGAGGTGCGTATAATCATAATACCAGCGGTTCGCAATTAAGTCTTTGCTGTAGATCTTTGAGAACCAGGAATGTCGTCCTTGTACCCTCTCCGAACTAGGACTTGTCATCCAACTTGGTCATCGTGTGGGCGAACACTGTGTTATGCGCAAGGAACGCCCTCGCGAACTGGTGGTCCTCCACACCAATGGCATCCATAAGGTCCACGCTCACTTTTGCCACTGCAAAAGTGACTGTGAAGAGTATCGTCAGCTCCTCCGTGCTCAATGGTGGCCAGCAACGCCACTGGAACCCCACACTGCAGCTACGTTTGCTGTCCTCCGGCAATACCACTACCAGAATCTCCAAGGGAATATGACGGCCTTCGATTTCTATCGCTCGTTGGAGTTCTTGACGGACGGACGTCTTGGCGAAAAGCTGCCGGTGAGACTGTCGTTGTTACAAACGTATTGCAGTGTATTGAGATATTTTGTTAGGACCGCCAATTCTACTTTGGTATCATGGTGCGCGAATGGCGCAATATCAAGAGCTTGAAACGAGCAGGCCGCGGCCATGACCCTGCTGGTGTGGCCGGAACTCAGCCCAGTCAACTAGTCGTACCTTGCAGAGCGTGTCCGCATCCCGAGAAGAACCTGCCACAGGGATGGGAGGATGCTCCGAAGAATGTTTCGTAAGTTTGATCTTAGGATGTACCATAGCGGTAGTTGTATATATAGTGTGAATTAATTGGACCTGTACTATAGATGGTTATATCGAATGTTCCTAGCCCAAGATGCAAATTTCCGTCTGAAAGCACGCTTTCGTAACACAAAGGTCGAAGACGTCTGCCTTTCGCCCGGCTGGGGTGCGTTTGTGGAACATAAAGCGTATTTGGAACACGTATCCCATTTTGCAAATCAAGAAGAGGTTAGTACCGCCTCACATATGTGCTTATCATACTTACTCTTTCTACAGATCAGTACATGCGCGGGGTTTCAAGTCCTGCATCTGGCAAATTTAAAAAAGATGCGCGGACTCAGTGCCACTGGAATCGGGGGTAACGCATGCTCACGCCATGAGATGTGGAAGACTGTAGGTGATCTACAAAAGGGAGAGAGGTACGTATCTTATGTTTAATACATGTGTTTCACGTTTAACCATTAGTATAGGTATTGCAATATGGATTACCTCTTTGCGACCACGTTACTCACTGTATTCGTGGCGTCTATTGTGGCAACATACGATATTGCATGCCAGTTCTTCGCTAGACTGTGGGAGCGAACGCCCACTCTCCCTGAAGGCTTACGCTCCGCTATTGAACGATTCAAAGGCAACATTGTCGCGAAAGTACCCAAAGCACACATCGTGGGACACATCCTAAAATGCCATGGTATCTTCTCCTTAAATTGGACCCGGGGCGTCGGCCGAACAGACGGAGAGGGTATAGAAAGACTTTGGTCCTGGCTCAACAAAATTGCGTCCAGTACACGCGAGATGACTGCGTCTGGGAGACGAGAAACCATAGACGACTTCTGCAACTTTGCGAACTATCGCAAAACGTTAGCTCTTGGTGCGTTCCATTTTTACATGCCATAAACTCGGTCTGATGCTGCCCCAGGCGACGCTCTCTTACGACGCATGCTTGAAGCACTCAAAGAAGCACCGGATCACAAAGACGAATACGAGGCATTTGACAAGAGCTTGCGCACAGATGATCTGCAAGCCGTTGAGCAATGGGAGAAGCTGATCAACGAGTACCATGATCACGAAGGTGACACTGGCCGCGAGTGTCCCTACATGGTTGAAACTACAAGTACGTACAATGTGCAAACGGTATATGGATCAGCTTATATGAACATGTGAGTAGCTATAACGGTACAGGCGGTGAAACTCAAGCTTATGGCGGAAGAGGAGAAAGAGCTGCGAGAGGGCCGAGCCGCTTACTCGGCTCAGTCTGGTACGCCAAGTGCGTTCGTACTACTCGGGCTTGAGATTGAAGACCTTCAGTGCGTGCATTTGTCATTTACGCATAAATTAATGACTGATATCCTACTAACCAGAGACAATTTAAAACGAGACGTCTCAATCACGCCCGCTGCCAACGCCCTTGGTCAAACAACAAGAATGGAACGGCGTATCGCGCTCTGGAAGAAAATTGAGCAATATCGGAAAGCACAAGAGTTCTACATGCCGGGGCTAGCTCGTGCGATTCGGGACGTGGAGGACCGCATCGGACAACCGGGCTGGCAGGAAGCAGAACAAGTTCCGCTCTATCTGCCGTCATATTTTGAAGACCCCGCCGCCCGCGCAACTGCTTGCGATCCCAAGATTGCGAGCATGGAGGAAGTGATTAGGGAGGCTGATGCGTACGAATCCTTGGACAAGCTTCGCCGTCGCCTTCATGCACGCGTGTTCGCCAATAAATTTAAGATCAAGAACGTCACCGGCCAACGTGCAAATACCAAGGCTCGCAGCTGGCAGAAGACCATCGATCAGCAAATTATTGAGAGCAAGCATAGATACCGACGCTCTCGCATGGCCTTGTTAGCACTACGCGGCCCTGGAACATGGTCTGAAACCATTCTACGTGAGCTTACGGATGCAGACGTACGCGCATTCAACGAGAGGGCGATGACGCTGGAGGAGATTAGAGAACGTGAAGCGGCCCGACGTGCTTCTGGTATCCAAGAAGAGGAGATCATGGCTGTACCCTTGGACGAGGGATTGGCTCTTGGAGAAGGTAGGCGATCTGTATCGTGGATTTGGTATTCGATGGGTACAACGGGGCTACGTCATTCGTCAGCAAAAGATGACATTCACCAAGGCAAGTATTTACTTTATCTCAGTGTACAATTTAGTGATTACTATCGCTCTAGCACTACGCGTTGAATGGGCACGCTCTAAAGGACGTTCCGAACGATGGACCGAGGAGGTAGCCCTCCTTTGGGAAGAATCGCGGCGTATTGTAGAGTTCAGCAATGGCCTCGCAACATGGTGGGATGCACAAGCTGCACGGCGTACCGTCACGTCTGCTGCTCTTCGTGAAGGGCTGCTTGTGTATGCCCGGAAGCAGGCGGCTGCCGAGCGGGCCCTAGCCACCCATTGGACCAATAAGCTATCGGCGGTACGCACACGAGCCGAAGAATATCTACGCAAGTCCTATCTACAGCCTCTTGTTGATTATGTCATCGCTGGCATCCAACCAACAGGCCCTCCACCCGCAGACGCAATGAACGTGGAGGAGCCGAGCCAAGAGCAGCCCCACGTGGACGATGCAGAGGAAGCATCCATTGAATTGGCCATTGAAGACCCTGCGGATGACTTTGATTTTGATGAATACGACTAATTATATGTTTGTATAGCTATCTCATTTCTCAGTTACGAATATAAGTAGAATTTAGGACGCAATAGGGCTACAAATGAAGGCGCTATGTACTTTTTGTGGCGGGATTATATAAGCATTGCAGCTATATATGGTAGAGAGGCGGGCGGCGCGGCAAATGCGCAGAGCAAGCGCTAATAAATACTGCTTTTGTATATTATATAAGCTGCCGAGAAGCTGCCGTCGCTGGCCAGTGTACGCAGAGAGAACGTAGGCGCTGTTTTGCAAAAGCGTTTTGCAAAACGGCTTTCAGAGCCAAGAGCGTTTGTATTGAAGTCTGTTTTGTTAAGTCAGTTATTACAACTCACATTAGGTTTTGCAAAAGCACTACAAGGTCGCCTGCGCTCGCCGATGCACGACGGGCCGTAGAAGGTCAGGTCGCGCCCGTCGTTCGAGACTGTCAAAGCTTGATGACGATCTTGCTCGCTCCAGCGCGTAGGCGAGCACAGGGTAAGGTTCAAGTTGACGAGGCCCGCGCCCGTGCTCGCAGCAGTCGCCGGAGCGGGAGTGGCGCGGGTCGACGGTGGCAGCAGGCTGCTGCTCTCGTCATCGGTGTCGAGCGCGGGGGTGTGCTTGCGTCGGAGTTGGGAGTGAACGTAAGTCGTGCTCACGGGTGTTCCCGTGCGCGACTCGGGATGGGGCGTAGCGGAGGAAGCAGGCGTCGGCGCAGATCCAGGCGAAGACGTGAGGAGTGACGGGGCGTCCGTACAAAGGAGATCGCGTAAAGCGGAATGGTCGAGGTACGCCGGACGAGGGAACGCATGGTGGCTTTGTGCTTGAGGCTGAGCTTGACATTGCGCTGGAGCAGAAGCAGACGCAGCAGCGGCAGCGGTGGCGTTGACGGGGTAGGTAGCTGCGCGAACCGGGAACGGCGCACCTGCCTGGGCGGGCGTACGGGCGGCGCTAGGTCTACGCACGCGAGCGGGCACAGAGGCAGCCATCGGGGGAGAGACAGCAGCGGGGACGCATGTGGTATCCGTCGCACGCACAATACGGGGCTCGAAGACGAGCGGAGGGGCAGCGGCGTTGGTTGTGGCGGTCGGGGATCGCGAGATGGCGGAAGGATAGCTGCCCGAGAACGAGCGGACAATGCGCTGGCTGGCGGTAGGGCTCGTAGGACTAGCATGGGGCATGTGTCCTGCTCGCGCGCGTGGTGGGGTGGCGGCGAAGGGGAGAGAGATGATGTTCTCAAGGTTGGTGGTACAGAAGCCGCTGTTGCCGCCGCCGGTAACTGGGATCGGGACGCTGGCTGTACGAGTTATTCTCGAAGACATTGTATCTACAGTGAACACTTTCAATATTTCGTTGCAAGATGGGACGCACCTGTTCTTATGGCGAGGAAGTTCAAGTGGGTGGTATGCGAGGTCGAGCTGAGAGGCCCGCCTTGTTAGTCCCCTATGATGGCATGCATCGTCAAGTGGAATGAGTGGACATCACTGTAGTCCTATCATCATCTTTGGACCAAGCTGTGAGATATCTGGCATCTGAGAGCGACAAACGGGAAGGGGATCAACGAAATAAACGGGAGGCGGACGACGTAGACGAGAGCAATGAGAAACGACACGTCGAGTTTTTTTCATCCCTCATGACATTCTTACTTGCGCCCCAAGTCGTCTCGAAAATCCACCACAGTCGTCTTCGCAGAGAGCTGGAGGTATAATGGCAACACAGAGGAATAAGATCTATCTCTCAGGTTTATTGAGGTAGAGGCCTTCCTGTACACGGCCTATGTGGTTTCATATGTCATAGAAAAGCGCAGAGAATCTCGCGAGACACGCCCTTTTCGGTCGCATGGGCAGTCCTCGCTAACCGCAATTGGCGTGGCGGACAATAGGTAGCGCGCGACGGGGACGAGATATGTTGATTAGACCAGATAGTATAAAGGAAGCAAAGACGGAGCAGAATAACGGGTCAGAAATAGTCCGTGTCGCAGTAGAAGACGAGGATTTGAGGACTTGGTGAGCGTAAGAGCGAAAGAGAACCAAGGTCGTCGCCGATCGCGAAGTTTGTCGCGCGGCACAACGGTCCGAGGCTCCGGCTGTAGCGGACTCCGCGGGCCTGGCGACTCGGACATGTCGCGTTCATCGAACTCAAAGCAAGCGGTTTCACGCACTTGGGGTGTTATAGACTTATACATGTTATGATGGTATTCTCTCGCGCCGGAGAGCTGCATCGGTATCGTTCTGTCGATGCCACGACAGACGTACGCGGTATTACAGACACTACAATACACTAGTGCATCAACGTACATAGGTTATATTATGTTACACCCTTCCAGGATTCCCAATTCCTTACAAGCGTACTACAAAAACAGAGACAGATACGGAGGTGGAAGTGGAGTCCGCAACCGAGAGCGAGGAGAGCACGAAGACATCGGGTATCGAACACTATCGTACAGAGATGCTACGCAACGGAATACATGTTCATGAGGCTCGCGCCACCGCCGATCTGCTGCCGTACAATCTGATCCATGATAGCAAGCTCCTCCTCGCTGAAGTCGAGCGCGAGCTGGGGCTGCGTGCGCGGGTCAAACTGGTACCCGACGCCGAACTCGGGCACGCCGAACGACATCATGTCGACCGACTGAGGATGTGTGCCGGCGCCGTTACCGTTAACCGCGGCGCCGTTACCGTTCACGCCTACGCCAAAAGGCGCATCGACGTCCATATCGGATTGTGGTGGAATGGCGCCGAACGAGATTTGGTCGACGGTGGGACTCGAGACGCCAAGGTTGAGATGGTACTGCATGCCGGGCTTGGTAGGGCGTGTGTCTGAGAAGTGCATCGTGGGCCAGCCGAGGCCGTGTGGGGCACTCGATGGCGGAGGCGGTGGGAAGTACTGCAAGTCGCCCGGAAGGGTGGGCGAGAGCGGGACCGGGGCGATAGTGTACGTCGGCGAACCACCACGCACACTGCTCGCGGGCGACGACGAGCTCGCCTTGGACCCCGAGCTTGACCGCACGCGCGATCGCGGGCGCTCCGAGTGCGGGCTGTCGAACTTGACGAGGCTGACGTCGCCGCCGCGCAGGAGGAGCCGCGGCTTAAGCGTCTCGTCGAAGAAGTTGAGGAGGATCTCCTTAGCGCAGGTAGCGGACTCCCAGGAGCTGCCGATGATGGAGAGGTACGCCACGCAGGTCTCCACCTGCTGCAGGGACGATGCGAGGGTGACGCGCCCGAGGCGCGGGCCAGAGATTGCTTGGATCGCGGAGAGGACGAAGACGGTCCCGGCGGAGAAGACGAACTGCACGTGCGTTGTCGAGACGTATCGTAGGTTGTAGTTGTTGTGCCAGATGCCGAGAAGAAGCATCATGTTCTCCGCTGCGCGATTACAAAGCTGCAAAAGAAAAGGTTAGCATCCGACGTCGGCGAGACGAGTATCAGAAGAACGCACCTTGACGTGGTCGATGTCGCCGCCTCCCGACTTGGTCCGTCGGTAGAAGGGCCGATGGAGGAGGATGAAGAGCCACCAGAACATGAGATGGACGCTGAGGCGATGCGGGAGCGCAGACGGGCGGGTGGCTGCGGTAAGATCTACCTCTGGCGTGAGGCCGTCCTTCCAAGCATTCAACTCAATACTGAAATTCAAAAATCAGTTAATGTACGGTTCATTACGCCAAGGCCAACGTACTCGAGTTCACTGACGACTTGCAGGTTAGGGTGCTTGAAATCCGTGCCCAGGCCGTTCCTATACGCGCGCCACACGTCAAGAAGAGGAAAAACGTCAGCGGGGGCGGGAGAGAGACAAAAATAGCCGCGTATGAGGCGGCGGACGCACACGAAATCCATCACACGCCGCGCAATCCTGAGTAACTCGCACGTGGCAGAGAATACGCTGGCAATGTTGCTCTTCTGCGCGGGGAGGCCCGAGGGGTCCCAGAGCCAGGGCTCCCGGTCGAACTCGGAGTCGACGTAGGGCACGGGGAGGATGCGCCCTGGCTTGGGCTGCGTGAGCGCGCAGTCGCGCCCGATATAGAGCGACCAGCAGATATCCTAAGACCCGCGAAGGTGAGTTAGTCTATTTCTGCACAGGACGTAAACGGACGGACCTGACAGAAGATCGACCAGTACGCCCAGTTGCGCTCGAGCATGTCGGACTCCTTGATGCGGCCGGACCTGACGAGCGAGGAGCAGTCGATTTGGAGCCCCACTAGAAGTGCGGCGGAGCATGTCAGCAAGATGGAAAGCGGACAAGCGCGAGAGACGCACAAGCTTGTGTCATTCGTCCCGCCATGCCTGTCCGATCAAGATGTGTTAGTCCATTAAGCAAGGACCCGGCCGACAGCGAGAAGACGTACCAGCGTAGAGGTATCCGAGGCTCTGCTCGCCTCTCGACGAATAGAAGGTTGACAGCAGGCTGAGACCTGTCACCAAGCTCACGCTAGGGTTCATGCAGTCCTTCTCGATGTGGGCCTTCGCGCGTTCCGCAAACAGACGGCGGAACTCGATGTCGTGGATGATGGGGTCCTCCGAGAACGTCGTCGCGAGCGCGAGCGCGGCGTTGTGGAGCATGGGCGAGTAGTGCGCGGATTTTGGCGGAGAATACGAGGAGGGCCGCGAGACGGCGCGGCGCAGGTCGCGCCAGAAGAACGAGGGGATGATGCGGTAGCACCACGAGGTGCAGAAGCGGAAGAGGATATCGAGTAATCTGTGGCGCACGGCGTCAGGAACGGTATGAGGGTGCTGTCAGCGCAAGGTTACGTACCGGTCGTGCTCGTCACGGGATATGGGAGCCTCGTGTGGGAGATATCGATTCCATTCGAACTCAGGAGAGTCGGGCGGCAGGTTGTCGCCGTTTGCCTGCCCGTTAGGGGAGTTATCGACCTGTTCGGGCGCGAGGCGGTACGCAGAGGTCGGTCCGTATACTTCGAGATGGCCGTCTTGCAGCTAGAACACAATCGATCAGCACAGCGCTTTAACGAAGGACCGGTGGGTACGCACGACGAGATGTCTCGTGGGCGCGATGAGCTGCTCGATCTCCGAGTCCTGGTCAGAGGACCGATTCCCGTCATCGTCTCCATCTGGCACGGACTCCTCTCCGTCTGGCTCAAACTTGGGTACGGGCGGGGGCGAGAGGGAACACGAGCCGGACGCGGAGGGGGTGGAGGCCGAGCTGGAGCGGATGCCGTGGGCCTGAGAGAGCTCGCCCTCGAGCTCCTTGACACGGTGCTCAAGGCTCTTGATGTGGTTGACGAGAGACTCAAAGTGCTGCTGCGTCCGAGCCTTTTTGGCGGTTTCGCGGCCCCAAGTGCACTGGACGACCGGGCTAATGAGTGGAAGTGGCGTATGCACACGCGGAGCGCTACTCACCTCGTCCGCACGACCAGAGTCCCTGCAGGGTCCACAGACGGGCTGTTGGCCGTCACATTTGCTCTTGCTGTAACGGACAGATGAGAACGGGTTGATCGCGGGGAATGCGGGGTAGCGGGGCGCGGTAGGGGTACTCACCGACGGCGACAGTGGTTGCAGGCCTGGCGGGCGTATGTGCCGCGGCCTGAAGAGGACTTCAGGGGTTTCTTGTCATCCTTCATCGTCCCTGAGGATGGCGGGCGGAGGAGAGATGGCAGGGTGGGCTAGCTCCTAGGGAGTACTTTTGAATGTGGTTAGGGTTAGGTACGCGGGGTTCGATCAAAGCAGGTGACGAATGGCGAGGTGGGTGTTAGTCAGAGCTGTGAGAGACGATGCAAGAGTTAGCGAAGAAGCTGGGAGGGTTTGTGGCATGCTAGAGGGAAAAGCGAGCAGGGCAAGGAGAGGACGGTAATATATGTCGTGAACTTGTCGCCAAGTTGTCAGCAGCCTCTCCTGGCTTACATCCTCCTCTGATTGCCGCCCGTCGCACAAGCGCGTTCTCGCGAGTCGCGTCCGTCCACGACAAACGAAAGTCTGATCCCGACCGCGGAGGAGGTTGGAATGCAGCTGTGTATTTCGGGCCTCATCTTGCTCAGTTGTTGCTAATGCACATGTTGCCTGCTTAGCCCTCGTCCATCTCCCGCCACGTGCTCGGCCGTCTCCGCAACGATTACACCCTTCCCGCAGAATCGGAGCTACCCAAAATAACACACGGATGGCCCAGCGACGCTCCCCAGGAGTCTCCTGGCCCGCTGAATTCAAGCTAGAGCTAGTCAGAGTCCCAGTGACCGCCAGTTCGCAGTTCTGGCTCAGAGGAAGCCAGCGGCCGCGCAGGGAGCATGTGCGGCACCGTGAGAGCGTTCCTGTCCTCCATCGCAATATAGATAACGACCCGCGCTCACAGCCTTTCCCAGCTGAGAACGTCCAACTCACAGCGAGCTCGAGCGAAAAGGGCTCGCCGTCGTCGTGCCTCGTCGCCCGCCCGCTGCCCACCGCGTTGGTAGAAAGTCCGGTTTCACGCTTGGCAGGATGACGGTCTATCCCGATTCGCCCGTAGAATCGTCCCCGGATTCCAAGTATGACGACACGTCCTCGACTTACGACAAAGAGCGCGCCAGCGTGGATCGCCCCGCAGCCGTTCCAGTACAGGGTCCTCTATGGAAGCGCATCCTGACAGGCGATGCCGCGGAAGAATACGATACACAGCGTGCCCTTGCGAGCCGCCACATTGTGATGATAGGTGCGGATCACACTCAATAATCTTACTGCTCTAGATACGACTAGACAACCCTCCGCCTCCCCAGCCATCGGCGGCACCATAGGCACCGGCATTTTTCTCAGCGCAGGCTCGGTGAGTCCCTCCTGCGCCCTCTCTCCTCTCCGTGCCTGAAACACCCGCAACCAAGGCGGTGTCCGTCGCCGGCCCCGGAAGTGCGCTGCTCTCCTACCTCGTCGTCGGCCTGTTCTGCTATGCCGTCGTCGTCGCCCTGTGAGTCGGTTTGATCCCCGACCCCACCCAGTCCAGACCTCATGCACGTCTAGTGGCGAGATGGCGGCCTACATCCCTGTATCGGGCGCGTTCTCCGTCTTCGCCACCCGATTTGTCTCGCCTGCGATGGGATTCACGCTCGGTGAGCCAAAATCTATTTTCGTCCCGGCCACCCCCCTCTGACTCAACCGAACCGCCCCAGGTTGGAATTATTGGTTTCAATGGTGCGTCGTGTTTCCAGCATTGGGTCTGTTGCAGGGGCCGTGAAAGACTCGCGTTCGCTTCGACCCGTCACCTTACGTAAGCATCCCTTGGTGCGGCGGAGGGCCGCCCACCCCGAGGCTCCCCTACGCCATGCGTGCGGGCACGACCGAGGGTTCGCCTGCCTATCGTCTGGTTCGTGGCGGGATTGTGTGCGCTGTGTCGTATCAACACGGCGATGCCGTGGTGGCGCAGAAAATCGCGAGCCCAGGGATGCGGTTCGGCTGCACCCTGAGCGTGGGAACGCTCGCGGGACGTCTTCCTCAACCCCCGCGACAGTCTAACTGCTTGGCTTGGCTTCGAGGCTGGAACTCAGTACTCATTATTCACGGTGCTGATAGGAGCCTGTCGATACGTCAGTTCGATCTCTTTGTTTCCTTGAATAACCGCTCACGCGGAGTGCTATTTTTGCCATGTGGTCTTGGCACACCCTAGCGAGCGAGCTAACAGCTGCATCTATCATCCTTCAAGTAAGTAACAACGGATGCTGAGCAAGATGTGGCTGGGAGATTGCTAACCGCTCTGTCATGCGTATCAGTACTGGACAACGCGCCTGCAGACATGGGAATGGGCCCTGGTCATCATCATCCCCATATTCGCCCTCCAGCTGGTGCATGTCCGTGTGTACGGTGCGTCATCCATTGGAAACCGCGACGCTTCTGCTGTGCCCGCCCGCCCACAGCTGACCGACATCCTATGCCTCCGCAGGCGAGTCTGAGTACTGGTTCGCGCTAATTAAAGTCCTGATGGTGATCGTGTTCATCATTGTCGGCCTCATCTACGACTGGGGCGGCGTCAAGGGCCATCCGGGACCTGTGAGTGCTATTCTTGCGCGTCCAGTGCCTCCCCGCATTTGCGATGCAGTGGCGTTGACTTGACTCCTCGACCAGGGTCTGTCGAATTGGCGGGACGACCAGGCGTTTGTCGGCGGATTCTCGGCGTTCGCGCAGACGTTCGTCTTTGCGTTCTACTCGTACGGCGGCGTCGAGCTCGTCACGCTCGCCGCGGGCGAGTCCGCGCGCCCGCACAAGACCGTCCCGCGCGCGGTCCGCGCGACGTTCCTCCGCGTCGTCCTCTTCTACTTGTTCACCATGCTCACCATCGGCCTCTGTATCAACCGCGCGGACCCCACGCTCCTCAATGCCGCATGGAGTACGTCCCCTGTCCGTTCATTATGCACTCCCGTGTCTAAAAATGTCCTCTTCCCTCTCCCGCGATGTGGCTTGACAGATTCGGATGTCGCCGCGTCGCCCATCACGGTTGTTTTCCAGCGTGCAGGGTTCGGCGCGGCGGTGCATGTCGTGAATGCGGTGCTCCTCACGGCGGTGCTCTCCGCCACGAATTCGTGTTTTTTCGCGAGCTCGCGCATGCTTCTCGCGCTCGCGCGCGGCGGGCACGCGCCGCGCATCTTCGGCTGGGTCAACAAGCGGGGCGTGCCCGTCCCTGCGCTCGTGTACGTCTCATCTATCCCAATCGCCCTCTGATCCGCTCACGATCTCCCTAGGATGGCGTTGCTCGTCTCCTTCCTCACGTTCCTCACCTCGATCTGGGGGAACGGCGTTGTGTTCATGTGGCTGCTCAACCTCACCGGAATCTCCGCGCTCCTCGTTTGGGGCTCCATCGGCTTCGTGTCGCTACGTTTCCGCGCGGCGTGGCGCGCGCAGGGGCGCAGCGCGGACGACCTCCCGTACGCCCAGCCGCTCTACCCCGTGCTCCCGGTCACAGTCCTCGTCATCGCGGGTCTGCTCTTCATTGGCCAAGGCTACGCGGCCGTCAAGCAGCAGCCCACCAGTGCCATCGTGCGTGTCTCTTCTCCTTCCTTCGGCGTTTCGGTCTTTTTGTGCGCACCTGACCCAGAGCTGATGTGGCGGCCCACAGAACGTCGTCGCGGCGTACATCGGCGTCGCGCTGTATCTCGTGCTGTATATCGGGTACGCGGTGTACGAACGGCTCGTCGTGCGGCGGCCGTACCACTTCGTACCCCTCGCGATCGTCGATCTGGACACGGATGCCGTGTGGAGGCCGGGCGAGGGCCAGCTGATTCGCGAGCGGGAGAGGGAGGCGATGAGAAGGCAGGAAGAGGCGGAGGGCACGCACGGGCTGCGGCATTGGGTGCGGCGCATACGGGCGCATATGGACTATATCTAGCGGACGCGGGGCGACGGGGTGTACAAAACGGGAGATTGGGCCCGGGACGATGATACCATGTACGTGTGCTATACCACCTCTACCAACATGAGACGACAAGGCAAGCAATCAAGTTATTCGGGATGGACTGAATTCGTGCGGAGACGTTCGAGCGTGCCCAGCATGCGGAGTAATGGGACGGGCGAGGAGCCTGCACCCTTTCCTTTTGCGCCCACGAACGCGGCGAGGTTGCCTGATTTCTTGGCATTGTTGTACTCTTGCAGATACTTCTTCGCTGTCTCGAGCTTAAGGGTCGTGATCTTGACGACGCTGTTCAGCAGGGAGGCCTCACTAAGTCCCGGTGACTGCTGAGAGACCGTTTGGTATACTCCGTGGAAGGTGTGACCACGCCCGTTGGACGTGAGGAGGTGGGGGTGCACGAAGTAGCGGTACGGCTTCGACACGAAGACGGTGCGAGGGTGCTCCATGGTGTTCGACACCGACGTTGAGGGCAGCGGGATGCCTGCATGCGACAGGTCAAGGCCCATGCGACTCGAGCGATATATCGTAGGCGACGTCCCGCTGTCCTTCTCATCTTTCACAGGCAGCGGATAGAAATACATCGACGCTACGCCTTCTCGAGGCGTAGACAGCAGCGCGTTCGTATCGCTGTTCCACTTCGAAGTCACCAGCTCGGCGATGGCGGGCATCTTGTTCACGGAAAGGATCTCGTCGACGAGGAGAGAGGGTCCGGAGATGACTTTCCCGTCGGAGACACGCTTTAAGGACCTGAGGAGGGCTCCGCCGCGAGGAGGATCCTTAGATTCAGCACTTGAAGATGAAGCGGAGAAGAACTTTGAGGACCTCCCACTCGCCGCCAAACCACCCAAGGTCAGATCGAGACCTTTGCGAGTGCCGCCTCTATAGCCACCGGCTGCAGTCGGTGCACGGGGTTCTGCATCCACCGCGTTTGTGGAACGCCGAGGTGCCCTATGAAAGTACCTACGACGCAGAAGGTACATCGGGAATATTCAGTCAATATCGTTCGGCTCACACGAAGAGACATACCATCTGCCAGATTGCCGCTGCTCGTCACTGCCATGCGTAAAGGGATCTTCATGCAAACTTGAAATATACAGGTAGAACTCTAGCTCGATGACTTCGTAGTCTGTATAGACCATCGTGCCCGCGCCGTCTGGGTTTGCAATGCGCAGACCGAAGCTGTGCAGGATGGCTTCTGCAATGTTGTCGAACCTGGTGGATATTTCGTCATGGGCCGTTAAAGAGGTGAAGTCTAATAATGCGAGAAGGGCGTCCGTAGATGAGCATGGCGGTGCGGTGCTGGTAATATGGAGAAGAGAGCTGGCGTTCTCGATACTTCCTCGCGCCCGGGTTGCGGACCCGCGAACGCGCTGGGTAAGACGAGTGTCTTCGGCTTCCTCAGATGCCGCACGCTTCTTTGTGGACATACTAAGCAAGAGCAATAAGATGTCAGCAAGCACAACCGACTGGTCAGCAGAAGTACATGCGCCCGTACGAAGTTCTGGTTCGAGTTGAAGCTGAGAAGCGCTCATTTTCTCGGCTAACTATCGCTTACGCCACATTTCACGTGGAGGCGGCAGCAGCGAAGCTGACACATAGGTCCAGGTTTTCACGCTTCGAATACGACCCACAAACCAAAATACATGAAGCACAACAACATAGAGAAGCTCCTTCAAACTCGCAGATTCTCAGCATCGTGACATTCGTCCCGGCTAGTTACGCATTGACCGGGATGATATTGACCCACTTGTTGAAGACGTTCTTCGGGTCGTATTTGGCCTTGAGTACACTGAGACGTTCGTAGTTTCCTGAGAAAACGTCGCGGGCTCTTTCGTCACCCATTCCGTAGTTAACGTACTGTGATGGTATCGATATCTTCAGATAAACCTCAGGCATTGGACACACGAGGAAGGTAGACGTACAGTAGCGGCCGCTTGATCTTTCCCAATGTCCTTCTCTTGTGCTGCCTGTACAAATCGTGATACATCTGTAGTCCACAGGCGCATCTGGGGAACAGTGTCAATATGGTCTCCACCGGCCAACGCAAAGTGCGCCTACCGTCTCGTCGAGCTCTGGGTCTTGCCATCGCAGGATGATGTTCGCATTGTAGTATGGGCCGCGGTTAGGGAAAGCTGTTGCATCCTTGGGTACGGCCAAAACCTTCTGATAAGAGTGCAATTCGAGCAAGATAGCAGACCTAACATGTGGGTTAATCATCATTTCTCAAACGTACTAGTTGCCTTTAGCGCACCCTTTAGTCTCTGGCCACCGCGTAGTGAGTTTACAGTAGCCGTCGAATATGTGCCGAATAAGACCTGGATCAAGCGTGGCGAGGATGGCGGCCTTCATTCTCTTCCTGCCGCCATGCTCCACCATCTCGTTCTAAACCATAGATTTAGGTTAATACTTGCGGATGAAAAAGACGGAGAGTTCCGTACTAGAAGGGAGTTCATCTGAGAATAAGGGATTTCCTTTGCCATATCCACGATCGGTCCGACATCGTAGAACGCCTTGAAGCGTTTCTTGCCTTCTTCGACTGAGCCGTTGTAGAAGGGGATGGCGACGACCCCGGGCTGAGAAGACAAAATCAGTTCACGGCGAGTAGGAAGTGGTCTTGTGGGCATACGTTGAAAGTCGGTGGCGGACATGCCAAGAAAATCATAACGCCTTCGTCTTCATCCGCTGTCTTCGCCCATGCATTCGCAGTGGAAACTAGAGCTTCCAGTTGATCCGGTGGGTACACGAGCTACGCAGCACGTACGATGTCTATGTTGAGTACGAACATACGGAGATATCGAGGAGAACGCTACTCACAGGCCCGGCCCATACGCTGTTCGGCTGTGGATATCCCTTGAATACGAACGACGTCGCGATACCAAAGTTCGGTCCTCCACCTTCACCAACGGAATTCGTTGTCAGCAAGATCAGCCTGATAGAAACCAGTTTTGCATACCACGTATGGCCCAAAATAGGTCTGAGTTCTCGGTCTCGCTGCACGTCATTATATCGCCTGAGGCGGTGACAACTTCAGCCTGAACTAGATTGTCGATGACGAGGCCGTATTTGCCAGTGAGCCAGCCGAAGCCACCGCCTACAGTAAGGCCACCGACACCTTGATAATCATGGACCGAATTAGCAGCGTTGAAATAAGATTCGCTCCGGCAAACCTGACCTGTGTGATTGACAGTGCCACCGACAGTGGCTAGTCCAAACTTGGCGGCCTCCTGATCGACATCTGCCCAGACGGCACCGCCACCGACAGTTATAAGCTGCTTCTCGACGTTCACGGTCACTTGGTTGAGAGGCCGGAGGTCGATGACGAGGTCCTCGGAAGACGATGAGCCAGAACACGAATGTCCGCCGCAAACCGCAGTTACGTCGAGGCCGTTCGCAGTAGCGAACAGAATCTATACATGCGACGTGAGCATCATCGTGATGAGTGAGCAGAAAAGACAAGGACGTACCGCTTTAGCAACGTCTTGGGCAGACTTTGCAATCACGATAAACTTGGCTCGCTTCACTGCATTATCGGCCCATCGCTGGATATTTTCTTCATAAGCTTGACCGTCGCCGGGGGTCAGCACCTGATCTTGGGGGAAGATGGAAAGTATGTCTGCGGTCATGGTGGATGTTGGTCGAGACATATTGTATGGTCCTGATGAGGTTTATATGCCTGGGCTAGAGCGATAACTCCTCAAGGCTTGATCTCGGAAGCTGAGACAATCAAACCAAGGAGTCAGTGATCAACATCACCTGTCGTCAGTATTAATGTGAGAAAACATAAGGTGACTACAAATTCGTAGGCACTGGCGACATGAACAAACCGCAGGAGAGCGTCACTTAACGGGCGTTCACACTGATTTGAAGTTTACGCCACATCTTACAGGCGGGCACCGTGGCGGGAAATTGATAGGTTCGAATGTACACGCTTCGTAGTATTCTATACACTAAGATACACACTGCATCAATTGCGAAAACATTTGATTCATATTTGACACATACAACACAGATTACGCCTTGACCGGAGTGATCGGGACCCATTTGTTGAAGACGTTGTTGGGATCGTACTTTCCCTTGATCAAGGTGAGGCGATCATAGTTGCCTGCAAATGCATCGCGTGCTCGCTCGTCTCCCATGCCGTAGTTGACATACTACAGACATGTCAATGAGTATGATTTTGAAAACGGAGATTGAGTACACATACAGTGATGATCGGCTGCCCCATCTCGACAGTCTTCGCCTGCGCCTCTTGGATCAAATTAGACATGTCTGTTGTCCACGCGCGTATCTACAAAGAGAGAATACAACATCAGATTTCTTAGAATGTCAGGAGGAAGTGGTCCAGCCCTACCGTATCGTCAAGCGCGGGGCTCTTCCATCGCAACACGAGGTTCACGTTGTAATAGGGGCCGCGATTGGGAAACGCCATGGCGTCTTTCGGAATGGTAGCTACCTTCCTGAAGTCGTGTAACTCGAGAAGGATAGCGGATCTATAATCATATGAGTGAGCAAACATCAGCAACGCACTTTACTTGCGTTCCAACTTACGCCTTGGCTTCTGGATACTGCTCAGTGAACTTGCAGTAGTTATCGAAGAGGTTCTGAACTAAGCCCGGTTCGAGCGTTGAGAGGATTCCAGCTTTCATCCGCTTCCTCTCGCCGTGTGTAGCCATGGGATTCTGTCACGACGGGATAAGGTTTGGAAGTCTCGTTGGGGAAAAGGACCACGTACCTGTAAGGAATTCATCTCGGAGTAAGGAATCTCTTTGGTCAGATCCGCCACCGGTCCGACGTCGTAGAAAGCCTTGAAGCGCTTCTTTCCCTCTTCTGCTGATCCGTTGAAGAATGGCAAGGCGACGACCGTAGGCTGGTAGACGTGAGCCTGTCAGGTACGGAGGAGCAGTGGGGACGACGTACTGTGAAGCTAGGCGGCGCACAAGCCAAGAAGATGATCATACCCTCATCTTCGCCGGCAGTCTTCGACCATGCATTTGCAGCCAATGTGACGGCTTCTACCTGCGCGGGAGTGAAAGCAAGCTGTATAATCGTGAGTATGGGTGTAATAGGAGGTAGGGGGCGAGATAACCTACCAATCCAGCCCAGACGGTATTAGGCTGCGGGTACGCTTTGAGGACAAACGTAGTAATGACACCAAAGTTCGGGCCTCCTCCTGATAGATCATTGAGTATCAGTGACACGATCCTGACTGCGATAGCGGCGCTGGCGCTTGCATACCACGTATAGCCCAGAACAGGTCCGCGTTCTCAGTTTCGCTGCATGTCAATATATCGCCTGAGGCGGTAACCACTTCTGCTTGCACTAAGTTATCGATAACGAGCCCATATCTGCCCGTGAGCCATCCGAACCCGCCGCCAAGGATCAGTCCACCGACGCCTGGTAGTATGATATATCAGCATCCTCCGTACAGGATCCAGTATGATGACATTACCTGTATGGTTGACGGTGCCGCCGACAGTTGCAAGACCAAACTTGGAAGCTTCGCGATCAACATCTGCCCAGACAGCGCCTCCACCAAACGTAATGAGTTTCTTCTCGGTGTCTACCGTGACTTTGTTCAGAGCACGAAGATCGATGACGAGGTCCTCCGAGGACGACGCGCCGGAACACGAGTGGCCTCCGCATACCACAGTCACGTCGAGGTCGTTCTCAGTAGCAAATAGGAGCTGCACGATAATGTGAAGGTTAGCAGTCGATAATCTGGACGGGATCGCGTCGAACGTACTGCTTTAGAGACGTCTTGAGCCGACTTCGCGAGCACGACGAACTTGGAACGCTTGACCGCGTTCTCAGCCCAACGTTCGATGTTGTCTTCGTAGGCCTTTCCGTCGGCTGGAGTGAGAACCTGGTCTTTCGGAAATACAGAAAGGATGTCTACAGTCATGTTGTTTGTGGAAGTCGCGGTGAGAGTCCGTACGCTGGAGAATGTCTGTCCGAAACTAGGCCAGACTTTATGTACTGGGATGAAACCGGCCCGAGAACACTAGCATACACCACCATGATCGTGGGAGCTCCAAGACCGGTGCGTGCTTGGACGCCACGATCACCTATCCCAGAATCACTGTGAGAAGGTGCAACCTTGCCGATGGTCTAGGTGTACAGGCGTACGTAGCCTGCGCAGTGATACACCAGGCTTTGCAGGTCGAACATGATGAAAACCGAGCTCTGCGGCCGCGGGTGATGGACAAGATGCGACCTGGTCGGATGTGCGAAGAAACCTGCCGATGGCATACGTTATGACCTAGGTGCCTTCCGCTGGTGCTGAATGTTGAACGTGCGCGGCGCCCCTGAGCGAAACCTAAGTTGACGAGATTGCAAGCCGACGGGGTTGCGTGGAGCAAAGACCAGATAGAGCATTGGGTATTTGGAACGTAGGCGAATGAAATCCCGCCGATATAAGCTTGAGGGTTTTCGACTGCGGCCGCTGGGAGTCGTCGTCGCCGAGGGTTGTGAGGATCGCTGGACAAGCCGAGACTGAACGACCCGAAAGGCATGGTCAAGCGGATCAAAGGCGGGGCGCCCGTCGGTGCGGAAGGCGGGCGAATCAACAGCGAGCGCTAACACCCTTTACCACTTTGTTCACTACCTTGACCGTGGCGTATTCAGCACAACATACTCGGTACTCCGTCCGCATTAACGCTCTTAGGTCCGGAATATACTCAGCTGATTGAATTTTTGCTGACTGCTTTGTCCAGATAGACGCGACAATGTCATCCGTTCACAAACATGACGCGAACTTGCAGCGGCACGAGTCGCTTTATTTCGACGACGGGGACATCATCCTCACAGCACCCATCGCATCCAGTACGGAACGTAAAACCATGCTATTCCGTGTCGATAAAGTCTTTCTCGCGCGACACTCGCCTGTGTTCAAAGACATGCTGTCGTTCACTCCTGGGCAGGACCCACACGACACGTACGATGGGGTGCCGCGCGTGGACCTTACCGACGACGCGAAGGACCTACACGGCCTCCTGGCGGCAATGTATAATGTTGCGTGAGTACTCATACTCTTACTGGTGTTTTGGTGTTCGATTCCAACTCCGAGCTTGATTGCTCACTCTTCAGAACTTTACCGCTAGGAAGATTTAACCCAAACAAACCGCATTTGTTGATGGGCACGATGAGACTAGCTATCAAATATGAAGTCGACGGAGTCAGCGATTTGATCAAGCGCAGTGTGGAAGAGGACTGGCCTCACGACCGTAGAAGCTATGAGACGTGGAATGCAGAACGACAGCGTATTGTACAAAAGCATTATCGCAATTGGTGGCGCCATTTCCCGGAACCAGCCGCTGCGATGCAATTCGCCACTGAATTCGGATGCTCGGAGATCCTCACAGGCATTGTCTATTACATGGCGACGTTGTCTACCACCGATAAGGTCATTTCAAAGCGACCATCTTCAACTTCACATACCGTTCGCTGAAATCTTCTAGACTCACTCAACTTCTTTCGGCTTTTGCGCGCACAAGAGGCCATCAGAACTATACCAGACTTTGAACATTGGTTTACGCCAGACTATCGGGATACTCGGTTTTGCTGTCATGATCGAATGACCGATCTAGTCCAGGTTTGCATTGCCCCCAACTTCATCTGTTACGACGAGTTGCGCTTTCTAGAGACATGCAGAGCATTTGAGATATGCGAAACATGTATCACAAAGCTGGAAGACGAACCAGTGAACTTTTTCGAGCTTAAAAACAGATTATGGGAAGACCTCAGGCAGTACGTCACATCGTCGCCCGCGCCATGGTACGTTTCATTATGGAGTGCCAGGTGTCGTCCAGTCTAACGTTGCTGCCCTTTTTTACAGGCCAGAAGATCTAGAAGAGGAGCCAATAACTCCCTAGCCGTCGAAAGTGGATGATACCGTACGTTGTCATCCGACTCACACGCCCCCCAATGATACTTGCGATCTCGCTCACGATCTCCGCGCTCTCGGTGCCATTATATCACAGTGCCGAAGGACGATGGTCTTATGCCGCGGATCGTTCAGGTGGCTCACATATGCAGGACACCAGTTTATCATAGCGGCGTCCATACGGAAGGAGACTCTTGCTAGAGAGGCTACGCCTGCAACCGGTTACTTTCACGGGCACTGAGAGGCTTGTATGTTTGCGCCTTGACATTACTACATACGTTCTCGATAAATTTGATGTGCGAATACGACTTGGACCGTGAGGTAACTACTTGGAACGGATGTTTGAGAAAGTTCATTTCGGAGTGTATCAGAGGCGGCCCGGGAGGGCGTGTCGAAGACGCGAGCTAACGGGCGCCAACGCGCTCGACCGCTTTGTTCACGACCTCGACGGTGAACTACCCGACTCTCCATCGTTGTTTGTAGGTTCGAGGGATGAATACTAGCTTGGACTATTGCTGATTCTTATTCAAACATCGACAAACCTTTCGTCTCGAAGATGTCGATCAACGAATGCGACGCGAGCTTGCAACGACACCAGTCGCTGTATTTCGACGACGGGGATATCGTCCTCACAGCGCCCATCGCTTCGCGGTTAGAGCGCAAGACCATGGTGTTCCGTGTCGACAAGGTTTTCCTGGCACGACACTCGCGCGTATTTAAAGACATGTTCTCGTTCACTCCGGGACAGGATTCGCGCGACATCTACGATGGCGTGCCGCGGGTGGACCTTACAGACGATGCAGAAAGTATGCAGGGTCTCCTGTCAGCAATGTATAACGCTGCGTGAGTGACGTTACTCTTACTTCCCGCGCACATCTCAGAGACACTACCCGTTGCTTTCCAGAACCTTACCACTAGGGAAGTTCAACCCGCACAAACCCTTCTTGTTAATGGGTACAATGAGGCTTGCCATCAAGTACGAAGTCGACGGAGTCAGAGATATGATCAAGCGCAGTGTTGAAGAGGATTGGCCGCACGACCGTCTCAGCTACGAGACGTGGTCTGCAGATCGGAAGCGTGTCGTACAGACTCATGGCGATGACTGGTGGCGCCATTTCCCCGAACCGGCTGCCGCTATGCAATTTGCCACTGAATTTGGGTGCTCGACAATCCTCACAGGGATCGTTTACTACATGTCAACTTTGTCCGATATGGACAGGATCTCCAAACCGTCGCTGTCAACGACTCCGCACGTTGTTCGTTGGAATCTCCTGAACTCAGTCAACTTCTTTCGACTTCGGCGCGCAGAAGAAGCAGTCAGATTGTTTCTGTCAGAATGGGACGACGAAATTTCGGACTGCCTTTCAGACCTGGACTGCTGTGAAAATGAGATAAACAGAGTGTACAAGGACCACATACGCTATGATTGCTTGCACTACACCAACTCGCGCTTTCTGGAGATGTGCAGGGCGGAGGGAGCATGCACGCAATGCCTCGAGCAACTAGACCAGGTTTCGATGTACGCCAACGGTCGTAGAGGTCGACTATGGGTATATCTTAGCAAATGCGTCACAGCATCGCCAGTTCCTTGGTAAGTCACATTACGGTACGACGCCCTAGGCTAAATCTGACGCCTTTCAATTGTCATTTTAGGCCAGCAGACATACATAATGACGAGCAAACGGATCAATAGTGGCAGACAGCAGAATCGTCATGTACGTAGCGACACTACTCGCGGCAATGCTTGTGGTCTCTACGCTGCGCATCGTTCGGACCGTTCCACAAGCTCGGAATATCACCACTTATGATCCTACTCCAAGATAGAGCCTGAAAACGGGGCCTATAATATGGACAAGACGGTTTGACAGAATATGTTCAGAAGTCGAGAAAGCTGCGCTTGCAGCCGACTACCGCTCATAAGATGATACCGGGGGTGTGAATGAATCAGACTTCAGGATCGCATCCAGTGTAGGATATAGCTCTGCTCGACGGTATTCTCATTATAAGAGGTTGTATTTCTAATCGTCCTAGTTCCAATCTCCTTCCTCAGCTAGTGGTACGCGTACACGCGTGCGCGTTAATGGGCGCTAACACGCTCGTTTGATCAGGTTGTACCTGGTCTTCAACCTAGTCGTAGGCAGCGGTACGCTTTTGCCTGTCTTTCATTATGTTTGTGGCAGGCTTCCAAACATCGTCCCGACAGTTCTCTTACTAGTGAAATCATGGCCCGGGCCCGGCGTGGCCGTCAGCTCGACGCCAGCTTGCAAAGGCACGAGTCATTAGGGGAGGTCAGAGTGGGTGATTTCGAGGTTGTTTCGAGGTGTTGCCTGAAGGTGATTCTCGAGGTGATTGCGAACGTGGTCGGAGCTGGCGCTTACAAATAATCACGCCGCGTACTCTGACCGACCTGATTCTGCGGATGATTCTTGCAACCATGTAGTTCCTTGACTGCGCGGGCAAGCACACTTGGCTACGTTATCTCTGAATAAATTCCTTTATCCTTACCACCATCCTGAACTCTCCGAGCACGATGCCGAAGACAACGCTACGCTCATCACGGAGCAAGGCCCTTATGAAGACCTACGTGAAGTACACTAGGGCGAAAATACGAAGATATCAACGAATGGCTAGAGAGGAGCGACTCACTGGGCTAGCAGACGACTCCGAGTCTACGATCAGCCTTTCAGATGTGTCTATGCAGACACTGGCAAGCTCTGACTCCACAACATCAGATTCAGACTCGGAATCGGGAGACTCGTCGACTTCCGAAGAGCTCGATCCGCGATTGGTTGCGGACATGGCACGTCTTGAGCAGGAACTCGACCGGCTCGACCGAGATACCATGCCGACTCTTCAGGAATGGGAAGATTCAGATGACGAGGACGAGGACGAGGATGGTATGGATGCAGATGATGAAGAGGATACCGAGGATGGGGAAGAGGACTGGTTAGGTGTCGAGGACGGCCCAACGCTTGCGCGTATGGTGCGGGAGCGCATCGAAGCGATGTATGCCAGCCGATACGAGGTTCCCAGAGATGAGCTCCCTCGCAGTCCTGCACAGTTGCCCTTCACACTAACAGTCCTCAAGGAGCAACGTCCAGATCAGTTCCGCCAACAGCTGAGGGTGTGGCCGACTACCTTTGACAAGCTTGTGGAAAAAATCCAAGATGATCCTGTTTTCCACAACAACTCCCAGAATGCGCAGCTTGCGGTCGACACGCAGCTTGCGATTGTGTTATACCGCTTCGGACATAGCGGGAACGCGGCGTCTCTGCAGTCAGTCGCAAATTGGGCAGGAGTCGGGAAGGGGACTGTACTCTTGGTGACAAAACGCGTCATGGCTGCTATTTTGCGCCGTCCGTTCATGGACGCAGCTGTTCACCTTCCGACGACAGAGGAGAAGATGGAGGCGAAGCGCTGGGTCAAGAAACACTCGTGTCGTGCATGGAAAGGCGGTTGGTGTATGGTGGACGGCACACTGATTCCGTTGCACGACAGACCATTTTGGTTCGGAGAAAGTTACTTTGACCGCAAGTGTAACTACTCTATGAACGTGCAGGTACGTGTACATGTGCAGTGCTTTTGTGCATTAGGCTCAAAGCTGTCATAGATCGTCTCACTCCCAAATCTACGCATCATCGACTTCTCGTACGGTTGCACGGGCAGTACCCATGATGCAACTGCATGGGAGGACACTCGTATCTACAAAGAGTATGATGAGATCTTCGAGGAAGGCGAGTTCATCTGGGCGGACTCTGCATATCCAGTAAGGGCTTGCTATAAGTGTTCGCTCTTACTAACCATTTGTACAACCTCGTAGATTGAAGTCTGGCTTGTTGCACCTTACAAGAAGCCAGACCGCGATATCGCGGACAACGAGAAGTTCAACAATCACGTATCGATGATTCGTATCCGATCTGAACATGCGATCGGATTCCTGAAGGGACGGTTCCAATCGCTGAAGAGTCTACGTGTGAACATCAAGGATAAACGCTCTCATAAGTTCGCAACCTACTGGATCGCTGCGTGCATCGGAGTGCACTCGTTTGCCATGCAATGCGAGGAGGAAGATCGAAGTGATGACGAGGACGTTATGGATGATCCGTTCATAGGTGAAGGCCTTGCACACGACTTCTCGTCGGATTCAGACACTCCCACGACTCGTTTTCCTCGCACACAGACTCGTGATCTGAACACGGCGAAGGCACACCGAGAGTACCTGAAGACGAAGCTGTTTGAGGCACTCGAGCATCGGAGAGAGCAGCGGGATGCAATGGAGAGCAGTGCATCAGATTCGGATGTATCTAGTATAGACAACGAGATGCTATAAGTATATCCATACCAAACTTCGACTACGGGCTATGCGTCTAAAAGAAATGGTTCTGTGTGAGATCTTCGACTTCCTTCGAAAAGTCATGCTCCGACATCGAGTACGTGGAAGCAACATCCGACGAGGCAATCTCGCTGATCACGGAGGCTTCACGAGCCTCAGATATTTCCGAGGCTGGCGCCGACAATTCACGAGGTAGCATAGACATAGGACCTTGCGTTGCCATCATCATGCCGTTTGCAGGCATGGGCGGGAGCAAAGACGGTCCTGGTACGTTCGTGGGAAGACCACTTGCATATATAGCTTGCAAGGGCATCTGATCTGTTGACGTTGATGCTGCAAAGGAGTAGTGGGCTGGCATCATCTGCGGGAGTGGAAGAGATGGCGCTGCGGCCTTACGGGATGCTTCAAGCTGTGCAAGCTTCAACTGGTGCTCTTGATCGTGAAAACGCTGCAGAAGATCCATCTTTCTGTTCGACTTCTCCTTCCGCCTCCCCTCTTTCTCACGTTCCAAGGCGATCCTGTCCGCTCGGTTCTGTTCTCGCAATAGAGCAAGCTCGATGTGGCGCTGCCGAGTGGTTTCTTCTGCTGTAGCGAGCTCCACAAACCCCTCGGGCTTTTTCTTCTTGGTGGTCGTCGTCACCTTGGACACTGTAGCACGTGGTGCAGTCTTCTTCACTTCGGGCACAGCACGAGGTATCTGTGGATCAGCTGCGTCGGAGTTCGTGTTCGCTGTAACTTGCGCTTGGACTGCTGTTGCGAAAGAGGAAGGTTCGTCTGATCGTGGAGAAGAGGCCTCGTGTTCGACTTCTTCGGATGCAGTTGCACCGGCGGACGCTTCCTCGAGAACTTTTGTGTCAATCTCGTCCTGACTGTTACCAACACCAGCGGTAATCTTGTTGGGACGTTCTCCCATGAGCTCTCGCATCTCGAAGAACCATGGACAGGTCAATTTAATGATTGCTACAGAGACGTGAGTAGGACTTATGAGGTTTCTCGAGAAAACTCACCCCATTTATTTGTCAACTCGTTATCTAGGCTCATATCAATCTCATCCTCCTTTGAGATGCCTGCACCGGTCTCGCCCATTTCTTGAACGTGTTCGCGGACGGTCTTCTCCATACTGAATAGAGAAGATCAGCGACAGGTTATTCTATGGTACGCAGCACAGACTTACGACTTAAGCCGATTCTTTATCTTCATGCCCCAAGGCTTTTGCGCAGAGGCAGTTTTCAAGGTGTCAAGGACACTGATATCGTTAGGGAACATGAAGTAGCAGAGTTTGAAGTAGAACTCTGTCTTCGATTTCCCTCCTCCTTGCTGAGTCGAAGCGTTACCTCCTTCGGGAGGGTAAATCACCCGGCTTATATCAGGGTGCTCGCTGATGGTGCGGAGCAACTCGAAGCTGCGCTCATCGTTCCAACTATGGTCAGATATCAAGTCAGTGCACATTTGAGTCAATGTTACTGTAAATTACTTACACCGTGTTGCCTTTAGCTTTTTCGTCGTTGTCACCTTGATCCTCACCAGACTCATCAGGTCTCGCTGGCGTCGTGTCAGTGGCAGCCTTGCTTTTTTCCGACGCCTTCCGCGAGGCTTTTATACTGGGAGTGGATGCTGCCCCTTTCGCTTTCTTGGCCTTTGATGGAGCGTCCGCGGTCGAGTTTTTTCGTTTTCTAGGAGGCATGACGGAGCAGATTACGGAGACCACAAGCACACAGAGTCTCTCGCAGACGAAGGGTTCACGGCCCCTTCAAAAGTTGAGACGGTATTATTAATTATTTAATTCGCATAAGTCCTACTTGTAGTTGAAAAATGCGCTGTAAACTAAGCCCGAGACGAGTGCGAGGGTGCAATCACGTCGAGAATCACTCAGGAATCGCCTCCGGAGGTGGTTTCTTGAACGAGGTGATTAACCGTCGAGGTGATTATTTTCCGCCAAGCGCCCATCCACAATCACGTCGATAATCATCTTCAGAAATCACCTCAAAATCACCCACTCTGACCTCCCCTATTGTCCTGGCGGCACCCACGAAAAACACTCCGGGGAAGCGTACGATACTATTTCGTGTCGACAAAGTCTTTCTCGCTCGACACTCTCCGATATTCAGAGACATGCTCTCCTTCGAACCTGGGCAAGGGTCACACGACATGTACGACGGCGTGCCGCGTGTCGATCTCACCGACGAGGCGGAAGACTTGAACAGTCTCTTAGGGGCCATGTATAACGTTGCGTGAGTCCTCGGTCATTCGATCTTCTATATTCGTTCTCGATCCCTCTGGTTGTTCAGGACCCTCCCGTTGCGACGCTTCGACCCGGACAAGCCACGCTTGCTCATGGGTACGATGAGACTCGCCATCAAATACGAAGTCGACGGCATTAGAGATGTTATTATGCGAAGTGTAGAAGAAGACTGGCCGCATGATGCTGAAAGCTACGGAGTATGGCTTGCGGAGCGAACACGCGCTATTCAGCTGCACCAGGATTGGTGGCACTATGTTCCCGAGCCCGCTGCGGCCATGCAGTTTGCAACCACTTTCGACTGCGACAAAATCCTCGCCGGTGTTCTGTACCATATGGCGACATTATCTACCAGCGCAACGCTGCCAGCAACCGCTGAGCGACAGCCGCACTTTGTTAGATGGCAGCTCCTAGATTCGATCAACTTTTTCCGCTATGTGACGGCGCAAGAGCTACTCAAAAATGAAACAAACAAATGCGGGCCGACCCTATGGCCTCGTACACAGGTTGCAGGCTGTCAATGCCATATAAGTCTAACGCAGATAGACAATATACATAGGACCATCATTGCGAATGACATCATGCAGCCGATGATGCTCATCCTTGATACGATTAGGAGAACGAATGTGTGTGCCATCTGTCTGCGCGCAATAGCCCAAAATGCAATCGCCTTCCGCGCGCTGCAAACGCAGATTTGGGGAAAGGTGACTAGTTGTGCAAGAGAAGCTCCCGTACCTTGGTGAGTGTTTGTGCTTCATCTATGGCTCTTCAGTATGCTTATAATATATGTGGTACATGTTAGGCCGGACGCGGACGCGGCTGATGGGCAAACTGCATGATTATATCGCTGGCGAGTACCCCTCTGCGCCTTTGCTTCACGAACTGCACTCAACCGCTCCATACAAGTGCTGCCTAAGAGCTTGTAGGAGAGTTGGACTCGGCGACATGGCTGCAACGTCATGCTTACCCTGTTTTCACTTGCTTGAGAGAAGAGGGAGGAGTCCGCAGCCCATGAACCAGACCAGCATTTCACCTAGTATATAGCACATTATCTGCAGACTCTATTACCGTGTAGAATGCATTATTGATATATATCTTATTCGTGCACTCTGTCCTTCAATTCCGTCGTTTCCGACCATCTGGAGGCCGACATGCATGACATAACGGCATAGGCCGGTGCTCGTTGACGTACCATGGGAGACTAACGTCGGCGGCGCCCCGACGAAGATGTGCGTTACGCCTTCACTTGTTTCCAACCACCACCTCAGATCGTCCAACGACTGCTTTGTCGTCACCGTCGCGCGAGGACGTGAGTCCGTGCTCATTGTATCACATTTATCGCTGTACTACGCGTATGTATTTGCTATTTCTCAGTTCAATGACGCGTCTTTGCACTGATCACGTCCATATCCAGACCTCTTCATGTCTGAAACACCGGATACGCCGCTCAGGGGTCTGAAGCGGAAGCGTTTAGCGTCCTGGACCAACGAACCTGAGCTCGTAAGGCACAAGACGCTGTATATCGAGGACGGAGACATTGTCCTCACCGCACCATGCACGGACGGACACAAGCGACTTGTGTTCCGCATCGACAAGATATTTCTCGCGAGGCACTCGCCGATATTCAAGGACATGCTGGCCTTTGCGCCGGGTCAGGGGTCAGAGGACGCGTATGAGGGCGTGCCGCGCGCAGACCTTCCAGACAACGCGGAGGATCTAGCCGTTCTGCTCAGCATTATGTACAACGAACTGTAAAGTATATGTCGTGCTCAAACGTCCTCACGCTCGCTGATTGTGCTGCATCTAGCTCAGAGCCATGGATCAGGTTCGACCCGGATATACCTCTCCGAATGAAAGGCGTCGTGAGGCTTGCCGTCAAGTACGAGGCAGAGGCTATCAGGAAAGCGATTATCAGAGACGTACAGGACAACTGGCCCGACTCGCTTGAGGCCTATGACGTCTGGAGCATGAAGAAAGAATTCGTGCATAGCCGTCGTGAAGACTTCTGGGACTTTGTTCCTGAGCCTGCATCTGCGATGCAGTTCGCCACTGAGTTCGGCTGCACGCAAATGGCCACCGCCGTGATGTACCACCTCGCACGCTCTCGCGCAGACGTCACTCTTCCGCCCGACAATTATCTCCCAGAGGTGAAGCCGCACCGTGTCCGTTGGAACCTCCTCGATGCTAAGAACCTGTACCGGGTGCTCCGGGCGCAGCTGAAGTTCCGGGACTATCTGCCCACTTTCAGAGATCTCCTGCTGTGTGAGTCAGAGCACTGTGCGGATGAGGAGATCTGTGGCGGCCATATGAAGAGCGTTTTGGACGCTGAGCTTCACGAGGGCTGTGATGTCCTTGGATTATGCGCTACAGTCCTGGACCGATTCGGTGCTGTGGGGGTGTGTCCGGCATGCATTGGGGTTGCAAGAGCTAACATGCACAAGGTGGAGGGACTCAAAGAGAGACTTTGGGCGGACATGGAGGAGTGCGCATCCTGTGAGCCTATACCCTGGTGATTTCACGTCAATTTCGTACGTCACAGGAGTAATGACTCACCCTCTTAATTGTTAGGGAACCCGCTGAAGTTCCGGAGGACGACGCTTAGTGTTAGAGAAGCAGTTTAAGCTGTAGGTCCATCTGTGCGAGTAATATGGGCTTTAGGTGTTGCGTAGGACATACTGGTCTTATGTTTAGTACCACAGTGAGATTGACTACCGACGGATACGAAAGGCTCAGTGGGTGATTTCAAGCAAGGGTGATATGTAGGGCTAGGATGTGAGTTCAAGGGTCTATGTTCAAGCATTTCAACAGCACTCTAGAACGCAAGACAATGAGAAATTAGAGACAGCGGGTCGTGGTCGTTGGTGGCAGTCGGAGTTTCGAAGAGAGATGCATCAGTGCGGCACGGAACAACGGAACGGTAACCGAGCGCCCGTAACCGGAAAGCGTTCCGTAACCTTATCAGTGCCGCTATACAGCAAGCGGCAAAATCCGAGCGACCGCCACCACGACCTAGCAAACGGGCGCCAACGACTATTCGTTACAGCCCACGGAGCAGGTAAGAGGTAAAAATCAAGCATGAGGTGCGCTGCTCGCTGTCCTGCACGACGTCGAGACATGGTATACTGATGCCCTCGCCGCAGCTCGAGTAAGCTTTCAGTGTCAAGCGTGCGGGGCTCCATCCGCGAGCTACTCTCCAACTCCAAGGAGAAGCAGCGCAACTTTGTCGAGACCATCGAGCTCCAGATTGGTCTCAAGAACTACGACCCCCAGAGGGACAAGCGTTTCTCGGGCACCGTCAAGCTCCCCAACGTCCCCCGTCCCCGCATGTCCATCTGCATTCTCGCCGATGCCGCCGACATCGACCGTGCTAAGCAGATCGACCTCGAGTACATGTCCGTGGATGACCTCAAGAAGTGCGTGCTAGGTGTTGTGTGCGTGATGGCGCGGTGCTGACGTGCGCGTAGGCTCAACAAGAACAAGAAGCTCGTGAAGAAGCTTGCCAAGAAGTACGACGCTTTCTTGTCGTCTGAGACCCTCATCAAGCAGATTCCCCGTCTGCTCGGTCCTGGTCTCTCCAAGGGTGCGTCCCTTTACTTGAGATCTTATTCCAGAGCTCATGAGTTTTGTAGCTGGCAAGTTCCCCACTCCCGTCGCTCACGCTGAGGACCTTGCGGGCAAGATCCTTGAGGTCCGCTCGACCATCAAGTTCCAGCTGAAGAAGGTTCTTTGCTTGGGTGTCGCCGTCGGCCACGTCCAGATGACTGAGGACCAGGTTCTCACCAACGTCATGCTTAGTGCGTTATTCTCTTCCTTGAAAGTGATCTGCGTCTGACCGCCCGTCGCAGGCATCAACTTCCTCGTTTCGCTCCTCAAGAAGAACTGGCAGAACGTCAAGTCGCTGCACATCAAGTCGACGATGGGCAAGCCGATCCGCTTGTTCTAAGCGGCCCGTCGTTCTCGCTATGATGTCTTCGCTGGGTCTGTCTTTGTCGCTGAGGAGTACGAGAAGGGTACGGAGTCCGCCGTCGCGCGCGTAATGCACAACATGAAGCCCCGCACGCTTGGACCAACGGCTTCGGAGGGGGCTGGGAGCCGATTGGGAGCTGATACGCGTGAGATGCTGTGGTCGACGCTTGCCGTTCTTTGCAACTTGGCTGTTCAGGATGGGCTTGGTCATTATTGGGGACAATTAGCGAATATCATGATGCCATGTAGCCCTACGAAACGTTGTATGACATGCCTAACGCTATTTCTTAAGTGCAAGGCGGGATAAGAAAAGATTTGTAATGAGTAAGAAACGAGGCTTCATTGAATAAAATTGAAGCGGACCGATCGATTTCATCATCTTTCTTCGGAGGCGCTGCAGAGTGACTTTGAAGTTTTGCGCTTGCCGGGCTGACCCCACTTCTCCCTCGACCACCACCACCATGCCGCCCTCTGCATCCAAGCAGAAGCGTCTCGCAGAAAAGGCTGCAAAGCAGGCCGCAAAGGTCAAGGGCGCCGCGGGGTCCACCGCGACGTCGACCCCGACGGAGAGCGTCAACGGCGGCAGTGCGACCAACACCCCGCTCACGAGCATGAGCGCCGCCACGAGCCAGGAGGACCTCAGTGCGATGGCGAAGCTCCAGATCGCGACCGATAGGTGCGTTCCCGCTGGCTTTGGTGCGTGGGGGACGAGGCGATGCGATGCTGATCGCTGTGTACAGGAGCGCCGCGGGTGTGCTGGTGTCGGACCCTAAGGGACGGGATATCAAGATCGACTCGTACACATTGTCATTCCACGGACGGTTGCTCATCGAGGGCGCTGAGATCTCGCTCAACTACGGGCAGCGGTACGGTCTCCTTGGCGAGAACGGCTCCGGGAAGGTGCGCACAGCGTCCGCTCGCCGCGCCTGTGCTGATTACTGACATTGCACCTCCTATAGTCGACGCTACTGCAGTCCATCGCCGAGCGGGACATCGAGATTCCCGAGCACATCGACATCTACCTCGTGCGCGGCGAGGCGGAGCCGTCGGACGTGAACGCGCTCGACTTCATCGTCAAGTCCGCGAAGGACAAGGTCGCGCGGCTCGAGGCGCGCATCGAGGAGCTGTCCGTCGCGGACGACGTCGACGAGATCGCGCTCGACCTGCTCTACGAGGAACTCGAGGAGATGGACCCGAGCACGTTCGAGGCGAAGGCGGGGAGCATCCTCCACGGTCTCGGCTTCAGCCAGGAGATGATGCACAAGGCGACGAAAGACATGAGCGGTGGGTGGCGCATGCGTGTTGCGCTTGCGCGCGCGCTGTTCGTGAAGCCGCACCTGCTACTGCTCGACGAGCCGACGAACCATCTGGATTTGGAGGCAGTGGTGTGGCTGGAGGCGTACCTGTCCATGTACAACCACATCCTGGTCATCACGTCGCACTCGCAGGACTTTATGGACAGCGTGTGCACGAATATCATGGATCTGACGATGAAGAAGAAGCTGGTGTACTACGGAGGTAACTACTCGACGTACGTGCGGACGAAGCAGGAGAACGAGGTGAACCAGATGAAGGCGTACAATAAGCAGCAGGAGGAAATTGCGCATATCAAAAAGTGAGTGTTTCTGTTCGTGTGCCGCTGTGATTGCTCATACTCGCGCAGGTTCATCGCTTCGGCGGGTACATACGCCAACTTGGTCAAGCAGGCCAAGTCGAAGCAAAAGATTATCGACAAGATGGAGGCTGCCGGTCTCGTCGAAAAGGTCGAGACGCCAAGACCGCTCCGGTTCAACTTCGAGGACGTCCAGAAGCTGCCACCACCGATTATTGCATTCAACGATGTCGCCTTCGCATACTCAGGGAAGAAGGAAGACTACCTGTATCAACACCTGTCCTTCGGTATCGAGTACGTCGATCTTCCTAGTATGTAGCAAGCCGATGCTAACTTCGTCCCAGTATGGACTCTCGTGTCGCCATCGTGGGCCAAAACGGTACAGGCAAGTCGACGCTACTCAACCTGATCACCGGCGCACTGGTCCCCAGCGAGGGTACCGTCTCGCGGCACGTCGGCCTCAAGCTTGCCAAGTACTCACAGCACTCGGCGGACCAACTCCCGTACGACCTCTCGCCGATTGAGCACTTCCAGCGGCTGTACGCAGAGAAGTACCCCGAGAAAGACCTGCAGGCGTGGCGTGCGCAGCTGGGCCGCTTCGGTCTCTCAGGGTCCCACCAAACGTCGCCGATCAAGCAACTCTCGGACGGTCTGCGGAATCGGTGCGTTCGCCTTTGTGCAGTATTTTTGGCATGATTTACGCTGAGCGGTGTGCAGTGTCGTGTTCGCACAGCTCGCGATGGAGCGCCCGCACATCCTGCTGCTGGACGAGCCGACGAACCACTTGGACATGGCGTCGATCGATGCGCTCGCGCAGGCGATCAAGGAGTACGAGGGCGGTGTGGTCATCGTGTCGCACGACTTCCGTACGTACCGGCGCTATCAGCTTCCCGCCGCTCCGTCACTGATAACCGTGCAGGACTGATCTCCCAGGTCGCCGAGGAGCTGTGGGAGGTCAAGGACCGGAAGATCAAGAACTTGACGAAGGAAGACATTACGATCGTCGATTACAAGAAGATGCTCGTCAAGAACAGTGAGTCGTGGTCTTGTTGTGTGAGTGCGTTGTGCTGACGACCGAGGCAGGTCAGAACGCTCTGGAAAAGGCGAAGCTATTCAGCAAGTCTGCGGGCCGTACGAAGACTTGAATGTGCACTGTGTGCACCCACGGACCGCAACGTTGTTCTCTACTGTAGCATCTTTCTTTCCTCTACGTATAGCTGTACACATTCTGCGAACTCACGACATAGCTACATTCTCTTTTTCGCTCTCTTCTACACACTGTAACGCCAGTCACCATAGACGCAATCGGAAAGCATTCGTTTGTTTGAATTTTTTGAGCCCCGTAAGGCTGTGAGCGACGGGCGCCTGGGGTGATCATGCCAAGTTGAATGGAGGACGGGTTTGCTTCCACCACCATCGTCGACCACAGCGAGCACACCCCCGAGCCCAGTCTGCTCGAGCATGCTTCTGGTGCCGACGACTCTATCCCCAACGAGCACATTTTTACCCGCATTTTTGTGGCCCCGCCGCTGCCACTGCTAGTTTCAGGTCCTTCGCTACCGCCTCCGCCGCAGTCGCTCGATTCGGCCGCCTCTGCTCATTTTCATGAACACCATCGTGACCATCGCGCTCTCCTCGTCCCCCGACGCCCTCGACCTCGACGACGGCCACGGCCCCGCCCTCGCAGCGACGTCTGCCTCGTCGTTCCTCGCTGCGCCCCAGCCTGCGGTCGCGCACGTCCACTCGTCCTCCTCCCGCTCGTCTTCCGTCCACACGCTCTCTCTCGGTGCCGTGAGCAAGTCCCCTTCCCCGCTGGCAGACCCACACCCACACGGAAAGGAGTATGGGTCGCCCGTCGACGGCGCCGTCGTTGCTGGCAACGGCTCCATGCTCGAGTGCGCCATCCGCCGTGTCGGCACCCCTGCCCAGAGTGCGGCTGCTGCCGCAGCTGCTACGCCTCGTCCGGCGAGTACGGACTCCAAGATAGGGCCCCCGCCGCCCTCGCCGCCAGCCAGTTTTCATGACAGGGTGGACACACCGCCGCCCGTCCCAGACGACGATGATGAGCCTGACTCGCCCCCTGAGCCGCCACGGTCACCAACCTCCGTGACGTTCGAAGAGCCGATGCGCAGGCCCTCGTCGTCGTCGTTGCGCAAACCCTCGCCTCGTATACCGCCAAGCATAGGACGACGGTCCTCAGGCGATACAGAGGGGTCGTACCGGTCGGTGCTACCGCCTCCGCGCATCACGCGCACGTCGACGAACCAGTCGGATATCGAGGTGGCCGTGGAGGACGATGTCGATCTCGGCCATCTGCACCCGCAGCTCCACAAGCCCTCGCGCCGGTACACTACAGGGTCCGCGAGTCCCATCCCCTCGACTTCTTCCCGCGTCGCGCGGTCGATCGCGCTGCAGCACAGCCACGAGATGGAGGAGCTCGACGGCGACCTGGGAGAGCTTGCGTCGGACATACAGTTGCAAGCGGAGCAGATACGGAAGGAACGGATGTCGAAGAGGGCAAAGGCAGAGGCGGAGAAGACGAAGGCGGGGCAGGATGCGGAGAAAGCACTGACGAGGACGGTGTCGCGGACAATGGCGATGGATGAGCCGTTAGTCGGGAATGTCATCGGAGAGGGACATGCGAATTATGTGCTGATGTTCAATATGCTGACGGGAATTCGCGTCGCCGTATCGCGATGTCAGGCGAAGATCCGTCGACCGTTGACGGACGAGGATTTTTCTGCCGCGCACAAGTACTCGTTCGACATGTGCGTTCACCGCGATTGTACTCTTATTCTATGCTGACCTCGATCTAGCATCGGCAACGAACTGACCCCGTCCACTAAATATGACTTCAAATTCAAAGACTACGCGCCCTGGGTCTTCCGCGAGCTGCGCGAAGACTACTTTCACCTCGACCCCGCGGACTACCTCCTCTCGCTCACCGCGAAGTACATTCTCTCCGAGCTCGGCTCGCCCGGCAAGTCCGGCTCGTTCTTCTACTTCTCGCGCGACTACCGCTTCATCATCAAGACCATCCACCACACCGAGCACAAGTTCCTCCGCCGCATCCTCCCCGAGTATCATGCGCACATTAAGAGCAACCCACACACGCTCCTTTCGCGCTTCTACGGCCTGCACCGCGTGAAGCTCCCGCACGGGCGCAAGATACACTTTGTGATCATGAACAACCTGTTCCCGCCGCACAAGGACGTCCACGAGACGTACGACCTCAAAGGGAGCACGGTCGGGCGCGAGTACCCTGAGGAGCGGGCACGTCAGAACCCGCGTGCGGTACTCAAGGATCTCAATTGGATCAACCGCGGGAAAAGCCTCGAGCTCGGGCCTGAGAAGAGGGCGCTGTTGACGGAGCAGATCAGGCGCGACTCGGAGTTGCTCAAGCATCTGCATGTGATGGACTATTCATTACTCGTCGGGATCCACAACATGAAGCGGGGGAATCGCGATAACGTACGGCGGAATACGCTCAAGGTCTTCTCGGTAAGTGGTGAATCTTGTTACTGCATCAAGCGGTACTAAATGTACCGTAGCCGGAGGTCCGTCTGGTACGACGAAAATCGACGGTAGGGAAGGGCAAGGGGCCGCTCTCGCCCGACGCCATCACCGTCCGCCGCGTCGTGCGCGAGTCGGATCCGAAGACTCTGGATGCAGCTCCCATTCTCCCCGACGAAGACACTGGCGGCGAGCGGCAGTACTTCCTGTTCTACCAGGATGAGGGCGGGATCCGCGCGACGGACGAGGCGAACGAGAATCTCGACACGATCTATTATCTGGGCATCATCGACATCCTGACGCCGTACAATACCTTCAAGAAGGTCGAGCATTTCTGGAAGGGGCTCTCCGCGGACCGTGTAAGTAATTTTCTTTGGAAACGAGACGCTGTCTGACCAATGCGCTTTGCAGCACAAAATAAGCCCGGTCCCGCCAATAGAGTATGCCGACCGGTTTTTTTCGTTCATGAAGGCCATCATGCGCGGCGGCGAGGGCGGCGGTCGATTCAAATCCGAATAGGACCGCACGCCTGCGCTCGGAAGCCACGCCTCATAACTTAAACCTCACCCCGCTTGGAGTTGCTTTCGTACACCGTATCTATTCCTGATACCCTGGGACTTTCTAGTTGCATGATACACTCGTTTTTTCTTCGCTCGTGCTCGTTCCCACTCCCGTTCTTCGTCGTTCAGAGTCCGATGTTTCCCACAATGTGCCAGCGGAACACAGACACCGTACTCACCCACACACTCGTTTTGCGTTTGACATCCACATCCACCATTCGCCTTCGCGTCTCGCGTCGCGCATGCCCACAATCCCCTTTGGACCTTATACTTGCGCTCTCGTGCGCCCAATTGCCGAGCTAATTGTTACTGTATAACATACGGTGATGTCCATTCTGTGTTCTGTAAAATACATAGAGCGCGTACGTCGGCAAGGGCCACCGCTTGTCGCACTTGTGTTGTGGGGGTTACGGTTGTGCTTGAAAGCTTCACTGGACAGGTGAGCTTCCGTCTTCATTCGTGTGCCGAACTTGTTTGGTGTCGTCTTATCACGCTCTGGATTCAAGACTTAGCGGTGCGTCCTAGGATCGCAGTATATGTTCGTTGACTGATCATTTTCCTAGATTACCAGAATACTCTGGACAGCCCGCTTTGTGCATGTGAGCTCCTGCCTGGCGCATACAACCACTTGCAAAATGCATAGGAATACAGCATCACCACCTCTCGTCATACCTACAGGTACACCACAATATCAGAACCACTGAGACGTTTTCTGTCAGGTCTAGGATCCCATCCCGTCGCCCGAATACGACGAGTCCGGCAGTTCTGGGCTTACTGTATCAGCCGGTTTTGACTTCCCTCGCAACTACTCCACGTCCACCTTCACTACCTGGCCCTCGCCACAGTTGTATCACCAACGGTCCCCCTCGCCCGAGAGCCGACTCGGAACTACGGTGACTACTCTCTGCTCGCCGTCACGCGCCGAGGAGGGAGAGGCCGACGGCATCATCAACGCTGTGTATGATTGTTGCGGGGTGACTGACCGCGTGCCCCCCGCTTTAAGCTGTGGCTACGGGATCAAGGGCAGAGACACAGGGCGTTGCTGGGATCAACGCTGCTGCGCGTATGTTTTGTGCTGGCTGTCTTTCCTGAAACTTTGTCAACGAATATCTTTCCGTCTTTGATGAAATGTACTGCGGTTCACGCCTAGCAGTCAACCGCTGGTATAAATAGTAAGTGTTCTAGTTCAAAAGCTACTTTGAGATCAATTTTGGCCGTTTGATTTTGATCTTATAGACAGGTACTCGCATTCTCAACCTACTTCACAGACATAAGCTGTACGCTCGGCAGATCGTGTCTGCTGCCAACCATCTACGAACAGCAACGACCGCAAGCATCCGCTTCATCACCAGGCTCGGGGCGCCATAAAGCTGTTCTTTTGCTTAGATGTCCTACTCTCTCCGGGACTACAGTACGTTTTGTGGGCACCAGTTCAGTATATAAAGACCCTCAGTCAGATGCAGGTCCTCACCATCCCCAGCGGACGTCTCTTCCTGTGTCCAGTCACCTGAACTCCACGAGCTGCGCTCGTCATCCCACTCACTCTTCTCCAGGCATAGTTTCCCATCACTCCTTTCCGAGGCCCCACACCATTCAAACATGGTCAACGCTAAGACGTTCTCTCTTTTCTCTCTCGCCGCCCTTCTCGTGCCCGCGTACGGTGTTCCGCTGACTGCGCGCATCGCGCAGACCATCGCGGACTCAACAACGCAGTGGGTGCAGGCATGCGAGGCCGCTGGCGGCGCGGGCCAGTGCAGCACCATCTCCGTGACCGCTTTCTCGACGCTCCTCGCTGCCGCAGGCCCGTGCGACCAGCAGAACAGCGCAGACCAGATGGTCGATCTGGCGAAGCAGCTCAACAATGACCCCGATATGATCAAGTTTGCGCAGATTTTCGCGCAGCAGCCCCGTAACACGGTACGCTTTGTTCCTTTGCGCCGTAAATCCTAATTGTACTGACTGTGTATGTGCAGCCCACTTCGCAGGCAGTACCCTACTGCCAGACCGCGCCCAAGAACGCCGAGTTGAATGGCCTCTTCCAGTGCCAGTTCTCTAGCGCAGACGAACAGACCTTCGTCGGCGGCATCGCCGTTGGCAGCCCGGGCACGATTCCGTTCGGGCTGAACGCACCAGTGAACCCGCCTGGAAGCTGCCCTGCGAACCCCACCGGCCCCGTCCCTGATGGCCAGCAGCTCGTCGACATCACGCAGGACCCGGGCGTCCCCAGCGCGGGTGGAGCCAGCGACTCTAGCGCCACAGCCGCAGATGCTGCTACTGCGGCCGCTACCGGGGATAATATCGCGACGGCACCTGCGGTTGCGGCGACGAGTGCGGCAGTGGTCTCTGTCACCTCTGCGGCTGCTGCTCCCGCCGCAACGACTGCGGCATCGGGAGACTTCCACCTCCAAAACGGCCAAGACGCGCAGGCGTTGAACGCCCAGTTCGAGAGCCTCACGGCAAGCAGCACTTGCACTGGTCAGTCTTGATCTATCATTGCTTCAGCTTTGCGAACGTCAGACTAATCTGCTGTTTCAGACGGACAACAAGCCTGCGTCAACGGCGCGTTCGCGCAGTGTGTCGGAGGCACGTTCGAGTCGACGACGTGTGCGGCGGGGACGCAGTGCTTCGCGCTCCCACTTGTGAACAAGGCGGGAACGAGCATTACTTGCACGACTGAGTCTGATGCGGAGGCAAGGATCGCGGCGACGGGTGCCACAGGAGGCATTGATGGCAGCGGCAACTAAATTGTCTGGATCCTTCCGAGAGACAAATTTCAGCTTGTGGGCTCCTGAACGCTGGAAGTTCAGTCGACTGTAGCTATAGCACGACGTATCATATAGGCAGTTACATCCAATGTGATCATAATGTTGGGGGTCGGAACACGGCTGCGTGATGTGTCCTTTGCTGTGAATCGTGATGCTGAACATGTTCTCAAACACATGCTGTGATTGTTATGTCCTGCTGAAGATTAAACGAAGATAGCCGCGACTCTTATGCCTGGTAGAGTCTGGAGCGAGCTGTAAAGCGAGAATATCCAAGAGCGGATGAGACAAGTAAAACAGTTGTAACGAGTGCAGGTACTCTGCCACAATAAATTTCTTTTGTACTACTAAATCATCGGCTCATCTTCCTTCGTAACCTCCGGCCTGCACAGAGAACCAAAGACATCAGATCAACCATTGCAAAATGTCGGGTTATGAGACGTACCACGGCACAGGCAACTGAGTAACACGTTCGGAGAGCTCCAGCCATAGCGCGTCCTTCCATTCGTTGATCTTGTCTGAATTTGCCTCAATTTCTGCAACACAAACACTACACACTCCTTCGTTCTTAAACGTCTCGAGGATATATGTCTGGGATCTCATGACGTCGAGATAGCGGCACTCTTTCAGGGCACGTTCCAATCCGGCTTCGCAACAGGGCGGATCCGATATGGGCATCTTGACATGATAATCGAACTGGGGTAAATTGTCTTTGACAGTGGATTGGACGAGCTGTAGTCGGAAGAAGTTAAGGGAATCTAGGAAATTCCAGCGAACAGCGTGTGGAAAGCGCGGCTGAGGCGGCCCCGACGCAGACACCTCAGAATAAAGCAAGGCCGTGAGCGTGGCGGGAACAGTAGCCATGTAGTACACGATGCTTGTGAGGATCTCCGAGCAACCGAATTCGGTGGCGAACTGCATCGCAGCAGCAGGTTCCGGGAAACGGCGCCACCAGTCTGCAGGATGATCTTTCATGATGCGTGCTCGCTCCGCGGACCACGTCTCATAACTTCGACGATCATGCGGCCAGTCCTCCGCGATATTGCGTATGACCACGTCTCTGAGACCGTCTACTTCGTACTTGAGCGCTAGCCTCATTGTACCCATCAACAGACGTGGTTTCTCTGGGTCGAACTTGCGCAGCGGTAGCGACCTAGAAAGCACCGGGAAGCAGCTTGAGTGAAGTGGATGAATAGGTTCAGTCAGTACTCACGCAATGTTGTACATCGCTGCAAGAAGACTCTCCAAGTCCTCCGCGCTATCAGTGAGGTTGACGCGCGGCACGCCGTCGTAAGTGTCCTGGGCTTCCTGTCCAGGGCTGAATGAGAACATGTCCTTGAATATGGGCGAGTTGCGCGCAAGGTAGACTTTGTCGACGCGGAATAACATGGTTTGTCGTTTCGCAGGCGATGTACTAGGCGCCGCGAGTACGATGTCTCCGTCGTCGAGATACAGCGACGGGTGTCTTTGCAGACTCATTTCGTGATCATATCCAGACAACATGTCCGAATGGAACAGGATAGTATCTGTGCGTAGAGACTGAGTGAGTACGTGGGTAGATGGTGGTCGAGAACCAAACGAGAACGGAACGCACCTCATGAATCTAACTCGAGCGCCAGGCTCACGTCTACTACGTACGCATCAACGAATCCATACGTCTGTGGATACCGTTCTGTCAAACGCGTTGCATCGATGAAATTTGAGAACCAAGATTACACTAATTAGATGCGACAAATCACGACCCATTGTAGATAGTCATCCTACAACCCATGAGGGCGTCTGGGATATGAGACGATTGAATTCACTGAAGCTGAAAGCTGGTATTCGTTGTTGTGTCCATTTCATGAGTATTTCCTATTATTGAAATACATGAGTAAGTGATGATGAAAGGGTAGTCGTCTTACCATGGCACGGGCTCGATAGTTGCATAACACCGTAGTGTCTTCCACAAATTCACTTGTAGCTTGTGGATTTGTGGTGCATTCTCTTCAATAACACCTATGCATCGTCGACAGATTCCGCACGTGCGTAATCGGTCTATGGTGACGGAAGTGGATTCAAGAACATCATTGGCCGCGCTGTTTACGAGTGTGTGCATGGTCTGGTAGCAGTGCTTAGACATACATAGGGGAGACTGCCCGATGAGGAGTGCTCTAAATTTTGGGAGCCAGTTCGATCTAAAGTCGGCGTGAGCATAGAGCACCCTGAAGAGATTCCTGCCGTCGAGGAGATTCCAGCGAACACGATGCGGCTGTTGACTAGTCTTTCGATCCACCGGCAGAGCGTCGTCAGGGCTGGCTCGTGCCAGATGGTATATTACGGCGTCGATCATCTGGTTACAGCCAAACTCCGTGGCGAACTGCATAGCGGAAGCGGGTTCAGGGATGTGGTTCCAGAAATCTTTGCTGTGACTCCGGATGATGCGGGCCCTTTCCTTGAACCAAGCCTCGTAGGCATCCAAAGACTGGGGCCAATCGTCTTCGACTTCCTTGATCATTGTGTTCTTGATCTCTTCGATCTCGTACTTCATGGCAAGCCGTATGGGCCCGCTGAACCGAAGAGGTTTATCCGCGCTGTACTTTGGCAACGAAAGTGTTCTAAGAATGGTAAAATAAACAACATGACACTGTTTTATTTCCGATAGCGAGACTTACGGTCTGTTGTACATTCGTCCGAGCAAAATGGCAAGATCTTCCGCGTCGTCGGTAAGGTCAACGCGAGGTACACCTTCGTACATATCTTCCGCGCAGAGACCGGGCGAGAAGGCCAGCATGTCTTTGAAAATAGGGGAATGCCTTGCCAGAAAAATCTTGTCTACACGGAAAGCAAGTCGACCTTTTCGATAGGGCGCGGTCAGAACGATATCGCCGTCTTCGAGGTACAAAGTTTCATGTTGGTAAAATCCAGTAGGACTCGAGGGAGCCGATTCACGTTTCCTCTTCAATGCTCTTTCTGTGCCTTGTGGTGTGCCTAGCATATCGAGCAGTCTAAACTCGACAGGAACGGAGTCAGTCCGACACAGTCAAGTGAAAAAAAGACGGTACGCACTGGTCGGATAGCAGGTATATGGTAGGGGCTAAGACGCGTTCTAATGAGCCTCTCGCTTCGCTCTGAGCATAGAGTGACTGTCCTAGAATAGGCCCACGGACAGAGGTGAAATGGTCGCGGACAAGGCCTCCTTCAATGTAAGCGCCGCCATCGCGACACCGACACGTGCGCGTGGTAGTGTTCAGCCGCGACAAATATTTCTCAATCCATCTGTGATTAGCATGTCCAGTATACTTCGGAAAGCAATGACCAGTCCTAGGCTGAGCTTCTTTGCGATCTGAAATTGAGTGGGTGGTAGTCAGAGAGGAAGCGCACCTCGGTACTGTGAGCGCCCGTATGCGGGCGTATTCGCGCGTTGCCGGATCGTCAGCATCTCTCTGCGTTCTATCACACTCTCATCTCATCTATCGCGAGGGCGTGGTATTTCAGAGTCTGGGTTGGGAGATGCACATAACTATGGGACGCGGCACAGAAGATTCCATTCTACATCTTCTCTAGGTAACTTTTCCTCCGCTGAGTCCTATCATGACTGACGTCGTCAGTCAAATTGGCAGATACAAGTTACAGTCGTTACAAGCCCTAAATTCTATGCATCGCTTGTCATCATTGCAGTCTGTGTCTACCCCGTGTACGCGCCCTAGGACTCCGCAACAGTGATGCACGCTCGAGAATGTGTATAAGTACCTTCACTCCTCCGCCGAACTAGCAGTGAACGGTCCCACATTGTCTGGCAGCAGCACTTTGGAGATGGTGCTATCCCAGAACGACATGTTGCAGTCGCTCACTATCGCCGTATCCAGGAAACGGATTATACGAGTGCGTACGAATGCATTCTGCACGTTTTGTCAATGCTTAGGTTCTTAGTATGTTACAGGTGGGCTGCTAAGTGGAGCCGCATTTTGTGCCCCCAGAATTGCTGAATGGCGATGTGGGTCTCCCAGTCAGCAGCTTGACTGTTTCGGTTAGGATGCACTCTTACTTCTCGGCTCGTGGACTCAAGCGTTGTTTTGACAGCTCTGGGACTGGATGACCTGTTTAGCAGACGAGGTACGTCCTAGTACCGACTAGCTACATACATTCCTCATTGTATCAAAAGATACAGCTCGTCTGGTCCTCAAAAACTACATTCGCGCGATCTCTGTATCTCGTTGCACGGTACTTGTCATTCCTCACGATGGTCATCGTCTTTTGTGGTACGTTATGTTGCGCTCAGCTACCCGATGCATCCTCACTTACGAACGCCGATTCTAGACTCGTTTGTGGACTTCACGCCCGAGGTATGCAGACAAATAATAGTAGCATATAATCTCTGCTAATATTCAGCCTGGAAACCAAACTACAGCAGTGCTCCATGTCGTACAAAATCAAGCTAGGTAAGTGAGAGTGCCTGGTTCGAATCGCCCTCAGCTGACAATATTCTATGACATTAGTACTCTCGCTTGTTACAGTGTTGGTAACGGAACGTACGTAGTTTCATTTGGTTCAATCAATCAAACTCGGACCCATAGCGTAGTCATACCGTTATGGCGTACGTACGCGCTTTGGAGCAGCTCATCGACGGTGTTCTATATTTTGGTCACTCTGTACATGGCAAGTGGCCTCCTCTATAAGTGTACCGTTCATCAAGCTAACAGTTGAATTTTGGGGCTACTGGTAGTCCTGGGCTGGCACCTGGGTATATACGATGATACACCTTGCTCGTAGCATGGAATGTACGTCCTCTGCGCTTGAGCATTTGATTATGATCTGCGTGCGATTATTGACTCTATCAAAACTCACACGCATTCTCCCACTAGTTGCACACCCTCCACCTGGCCTCTCGGGGTGCTTCGCCGTGCAATGGGATGCATTAGTGTATGTGAACTCACTCACAATGACTGTCCTAGAAATCGGTATGTACGATGTAATAGCTCATATCCTGTGCCCAATCAAGAAGCTCATATATTCTGGGACCCAGTCACCGCTTGTCTGATCGGATTCAAAGCATTATACGGAGAGTTCGCTGTCCGACTTCCGAAGATTAGCATGTCCGGGGATTCTATAGGCTCGCGGGCGACACTACTGATGCGCAGTTCATTACTCAAAACACTCTATCGCGACGGTACGTACTCTCTATTTAGCTCAGGATTCCACCCAGAATATTCTGACAATGGTTGCTATATTGCAGGCGCGATATACTTTTTCGTCACCGCGGGTAAGCACACAAAACGACGAATCAGCCCTTCCTGAACGTCCATCCCTAACTCTAGGTTTCTCGATCGCAAACGCCATTAACACTTACATCGGTCCGGTACGTACTTGACTCCAAGTACATGTGACCTTTAAACTAACTAGTTCCTTGCTGCAGACCGAATACCGCGAAGTCGTCGGGATGTAGGGATCTGCGCGTACCTTCTTCGCACAATCCCATTGACGCACTTTCTTCCAGTCCGGCACGAGTCATGCACAGCGTCCTCGGATGCCACATCATCCTCAACCTGCGCGCGGCGGCACACGCAGACGAGGTTGCGATGGATTCGAACGGCGCCGTTTTGAGCACCCAGGAGCACCAGTCAGAGCTTGCGTTCAGTGCCGAACGGCTGCTCTTCAGTGACATCGCGTCCGTCGATATTGACACGCTCGATGGAGGGCCCATACCATCCGAGAGACTAGGGCCAGACGTAAGTAACAATTGTCGTCTATCTCACGCGTATATTCACCTCTTGATTCCGCTGTCTGATCAGGCTTCCACAGGCAGCGTGGGCCCACGTATGCGCTTTAGGCAGGGCATGTCGCGTGGTCATGATGAGGCAGTAGATGGCTGAGCTGGATTACCCAACATAAAACCTGGACCTCTATGCGTAGATGCATCGCTCCAATGAACTATCCGTTGATCGGTCTGATTCATCTTCCTCTTCACTCTGTTCATCTTCCTCTTCGCTTTCGTCCTCTTCCTCATCTTCCCCTGAAGAGCAATCGCGCGACTTGATCCGAATCTTTGAACCTCCCGCCCCGGGCTCTCCAAGTGGTGAGCTGGAAGGAGCGAGGGGCGAGCGTTTAGTTGTGCTATTGTCGTCTACGTGTGGCAGATGCGCACTGACAAGTCAGTAATCAGTAGGTCGGCTCTAATATCGTTTCCAATTCGAAGTTGGAAAGTTCATGAGGCCGCACCGTGGACCGTGACGCGTAACACATTGCATCAATCTAGTCACAATCAGGCGCCAGTGTCGACGCGTTCATTCGCGTCGGTGACACGGCTTACAGTACCACCTTTCGACCATGTCCTCCTACGATCCATATGTCATCCAAAGGCGATATCTCATAACGATATCTACGACCCTGCTTTCGGAACCTCGATGACCTAAATGCATTTGATCCGTATCGCTGATGCTCCAGCAAGTGCCGGTCTTCAAGCTTCAAGCTTCAAGCGTCAAGACCCATTTTAACCAGGCCGTAGTACATCGTACCGCGCATGAATCGTGGCACCTCGGAACATTGCTGCCTCGAGTCAAAGCTGGATCAGTATAGATTTTGAGGACGGATGATGCACAGCCTTGTGCTGCAACATGGATACTAACTCTCAAGACGACGCCTTTGCCCTTGCCCTCGTCGCATCCAGGACACAAATTGTTCGGGTATGTCGACAACCTTCATCCTTTTAGCTTCCACTAATATCTCTACCTTTTTTGCACGCCCGTAGTATGTTGCAGGTGAGTACTTAGACGAGCGTATCAACTGAATCCGGCATGTTGACGCATTCCCTAGCCAGCAGCTTGACAATACAAGTATGAATACACACTGCTGTAATGCTCGTCCTCCGATCCACTGACGTTTATTGGATGCCAGGTTTGGAACTGGATCACGGATATTGCAGACGAGGTGCATATCTTCATTTTACCGCTTCTGTGCATTCGTTAAATTGCTAGTAACAGATCGAGTTGATTTGGATGTCTAAATCGACGCTCGCGCGGTCTCTCTATCTCTCCGCTAGATATATTTCACTACTTTCCACAATATTCGTTGCCGTTGGTACGTCCCCCGCACACTCTTTTGGACACATAATATCATGACTAATCCCTGCGCGCAAGAGTCTTTTTCTGCCCTGGACCCTGAGGTATGCAGTAATGTTCTGATCGTACACCTATGCACCATTAAATAAGCTACACCTACCGTAGGAATGTCGTACTTTCTACAAAATTGACATCGGTCAGTTGTGCTGTCTGCTTACTGATTTCCCTACTCTGAAGTCATCACAGCACTTGCGGTTGTAGTGGTGCTCGTTACAGAATGTACGTCTCAGCATGCTTCTAGAGTATAGTCCGTGCTTAATGCAGTCTCAGTGATCCCACTATGGCGCACTCATGCACTCTGGAGCACTTCTACAATAGTGTCTTATACTTTGGTTGTCCTTTACATTGTCAGTGCCATGTTACTCTTTATACAACATCTTACAAGACTAACCCCCGAACCATGACCCATTGCCAGGTTTGTGCCGGTGTATGGGTATACACCATGCTCCGCCTTGTCTATGTCATCGAATGTATGAGATATACGCCTTTTCTATCGCCGCATTTCACTCACATACTATGCTTCTTGCCGTACATACTTTATTGTCAGTCACACACCCACCGCCTGGCGTCATGGGTTGCTACATGGCCAAGTGGGACGCACTAACCTGGGTGAACTCGCTGGCAATGACCGTGTTAGAGATGGGTAAGATACTGCGAATTACCCCGCCCTGTGTCTGGAAGACTGATTCTGCCTCCGCCCAGTGATTGCTAGTCTGATTCTATTCAAAGCTTTCTACGGAAACTTTTCCATCACACTACCCGCTGTCGCTCAAGATCACAAACGTGTAGGATTCCGTGGGGCACTTTTGATGCGTAGTGAGTTATTCAAGACGTTGTACCGCGACAGTGCGTCCTTTAATGCGCAAATATCTGCACCCGCCAATCATTCGCTGATCCTTATCATCAGGCGCAATATACTTCGTCGTAGTCTGCGGTCAGCACCAAAAAAATAGCATATTTATCGCTTTCTGATACATAATCGTAGGTCTGTCGGTTGCGAACCTCGTGAACGCTAGTGTCGGTCCGGTAAGCCTCAGAACCTAGACATCAAACGCACGTTGACAGATTTAGTTCAGTCCGAATATAGCATGATGCTGGGACCGTACGTCTTCGCTTTTGCCATTACTTGATCTTGATCGAACACGCTTTTCGCAGACCAAAGCGAGTTCTGCACAACGTCCTCGGATGTCACATCGTTCTGAACTTGCGCGCGGCTGCACGCGGCGACGCCGCGAATCTGGAACGCACTACCTACAACTTGTCTTTGCCTCAGACGGAGCTGGTATTCCGCCCAGAGTGGCTGCTCTACAGCGACGTAGCAGCTGTGGATATTGATGTGAGTGACGGAGCAGTCAGACAATTCGAGACACGCGGCTCAGGGGTGAGTGATCCCCATCGTACCCTGGAAACTAATGCTGATAGTCAGCATCGGGCGCGCCAAATGTGCTCCTATCTTAGGCATCTAACGGTGCAGGCTCTCATGTCCGCCAGAGACCGGTCCCGCGCCAGACCGATGAAGATGACTTGTGAAGGGTATCAATTCTCAGTAGAAGATAACCATAACATGCCATCCTATCGTTAAATACTCCTCAACGGGATCGAGCATGCCCAAGTGGACACGATCAACGTCCTCGCGGCCCCCCACCCTGCTCGGGGCAGCTGGCCCGGTCTTCCGTCTCCGGTCTACAATGAGACGTAGCCGTGGAGGCTCCCCAGTTTTAGCACCGCGCGCAACACGAACTCGATCTCCAGCTAGCTGAATAGGTATTACGAGGGACGCGCAGCGATGTGCTTTTGAGGCGTTGTTTGTGACAGCGGCGTTCGCCCGGATGCTGCAGGCTGCGCTGTGCTTTCGAGTCGTGAGCGATGGTTTCAAAACGTTCACAGCCAATATTTACATTCAATGGCGTAGAAGCTCGGATGCAGAACGTCCTGCTTGATGGTACTCGTTGCTCGCGCATTTTGTGAACCCGACCGCAATAAGCGGCGTTCAGAGAGCCACGTGGGTGCCACGAAGACGGGCGCTCAAGCGACATTATCCGTCTTTCTCTTGATCGACGACGCCGGAACCAGTGTTGCGCTGACCCGGGTCATGCGCGTTCATTCGATGACACATCTTGCCTCCCTTTGACCATGCCCTCCTACGGTCCATATGTCATTCAAGGCGATATCTTATAACCATATCCACGATCCTACCTCCGAAAGTTTGACTATATGACTGCCCTTGATCCGATTTGCTGATGCTTCAGCAAGTGCCGATTGTCAAGCGTCAAGATCCACTCAGCCAGGCCGTAGTACGTCGTACCGCGCATGACTCGTGCTACCTCGGAACATCGCTGCCTTGAGTCAAAGTTAGACCAGTGTATATTTTGAAGATGGATGATGCACAGCCTCGTGCTGCAACATGGCCACAAACTCTCAAGACGACGCGTTTGCCCTTGCCCTCGCAGCATCCAGGACACAATTTGTTCGAGTACGTCGACGCTTTTCGTCCTTTGGCTTCTACTGATATCCCTGTTTGTTTGCGCGCGCTCATAGTATGTTGTAGGTGAGTAGAGAAGGGCAGCAATTGGGTCGAGCATGCTGACGGATTCCCTAGCCAGCAGCTTGACAATACAGGTAAGAATCAACACTGCTATATCGCTCGACCCCCTCCCGCTGACATTTATCGGATGTCAGGTTTGGAATTGGTTCACGGATATTGCAGACGAGGTGCATGTTTTCCCCGTTTCAACGCTTCTGTTCCTTAGTCTCATTTCCGTGAACAGATTGAGTTAATCTGGATGTCTAAATCGACGCTCGCACGGTCTGTATATCTCTCGGCGAGATATATCTCGTTGCTTTCGATGATCTTCGTTGCCTTTGGTACGTCTATCGTACATTTTTAAGACACGTGATCTGATCCTTCCGTACAAGACTCATTTTCTGCCCTGGACCTTGAGGTATGAGGCGATATTATGACCGTACGCGTATGCACCGCTGAATAAAATCAACCCACCCACCGTAGCAATGCCATACACTCTACAAGATTAACACCAGTGAGTCGTACTGTCCGCTTACCGATTTCTGTGCTTTCTAAATCATCGCAGCTCTTGCCGTTGTGGCGGTGCTCATTACAGAACGCACGTCCCAATATGTTTCTAAATATGGTCTGTGCTTAACGCAAGTCTTAGTGATCCCGCTATGGCGCACGCATGCACTTTGGAGCACTTCTACAATAGTTTCTTATACTTTAATCGGCCTTTACATCGCAAGTATCATGTTCCGTTTGGTATAACGTTTCACACGACTGATTCTTGAACTATGGTCTGCGGTCAGATCTGGGCCGGTGTATGGATATATTGCAAGCTCCGCCTTGTCTATATTGTTGAATGTGCGCCAGACATACCTTCGTCGTCTCTGGATTTGACTAACATACCGTGGCTTTTATTATACCATACTTGCTATCAGTCGCATACCCACCACCCGGCATCACAGGTTGCTATATCGTCAAATGGGACACATTAACATACATGAGCTCGCTCACAATGACCGTACTGGAGCTGGGTATGGGCCTGTGAATCATTTTTATATCATGTCCTGAAGGCTGATACTCTCCCTCAGTGATCGCTGGTCTGATTTTATTCAAAGCCTTCTATGGAAAATTCGCCATCAGTTTGCCTGACGTTGCTCAGGATCATGAGCGCGTAGGATTCCGCGCTGCGCTCTTGATGCGTAGTTCATTGTTCAGGACGTTATACCGCGACAGTAAGTCCATTTGTACGCAAGCGTTCGTGCCTACCAGTCCTTTGCTGATCCTCTCATCAGGTGCCATTTACTTTCTCGTATTCTGCGGTCGGTACAAAAAATCCCATAATCGTTGATTGCTGAGATATAATCGTAGGTCTGTCGGTTGCCAATGTGGTAAACGCTAGTATTGGCCCGGTAAGCATTCAAAATTCAAGTGTTGAGCGCACGTTGTTGATTTTTGTCCAGGCTGAATATAGCATGATGCTGGTGCTGTATGCACCTATTACTACTATTATCTCTTAACGATCTAACATGCCTTCCGACAGACCAAAGCGAGTCCTCCACAACGTCCTCGGATGCCATATAATTCTGAACTTGCGCGCGGCCGCGCGCAGGGACACTGGGAGTACGGAGGGTCTCACCTACAACATGTCTTCGCCCCAGACGGAGCTGGTGTTTCGCCCGGAGTGGCTGCTCTACAGTGATGTGGCAGCTGTCGATATCGATACGAGTGACGGAGCAGCCGGGCAGTCTGAGATACGCAGCTCAGAGGTGAGTGACTGTCGCCATATCCTGAAGAACAGTGCTGATAGGCGCCGAATGTGCTCCTTCTTCAGGTATCGGATGGTATAGGTTCTTATGTCCGCCAGAGACCGGTTGCGCGCCATGCGGATGAAGATGACTTGTGAAGGATATCAGTAGACGATAACCATGACGTGCTACCCTGTTGTAAAACATCCCGCGACGTGGTTAATGCGATGCTCTTCTTACTCACAGTACATGCCGTATATTTCCTCCCTTCAAGATTATCATACATTCCTTACCAGCCGTTCCGGAGATAGAGATTTCTCCAGATTTCTCCGCCTATTCACAAATTTACATAGACGCCTTCCCATGCGTCATGTGCTATTCTGGACGAAATGGCCTTGGCTCTACTAACGCACGCTCCCAATCACTAATCGCAAACAATATCAAGACACGAGGGCAAACACATACTTACTGCACAGACTTGCGCAGAGCAGACTCGAACGGTGAGAGTCGATGTCAAAGTCAAAGAAGTCCCGGAACGCGGCGCGCACCCCGATCACGGAGAACACCGCGTGCACGTGGCAATTCTCAACGCTCTCTCGAACATTGAGTCTCTTCCTTTCTGCACGCTCGCGCTCATGTCCCTCACTAGACCTCCTCATATTGCTGGTGTGTCTTTTTCAGCTCAAATTGACTTCAACAGACAGGCTAATGTTATAGACAGTGATTGCAGACGACGGACAGCTAGGTTGAGGACGGACTTCCAGAAAACAGAATGATGAAGCGCGTACAAGTACGCTCCAGCCTCACCTATAGGTCGTGGCCTTGAAATGGCGGATTTCCTCCCATTCAATTCAAACTCTCGCACTGCCATTAGTACTTGACTAGCCTAGCCATGTCCAGTACACCGCTGGTACGTCCCATTCCGCACTATTTCGCGCATAGACAACGAAGCCGACAGACGCCACTAGCCATTGAACGCCATCGCGTCTCTAGCCACCCCCTACCGAGATCAAAAAGACAATCTGCTCCATATGTCGTTCAAACGCACCATCGGCGAGCCCAACCCTCCGCAGATCGAGGATTCCCCGGACGTCCTCGAAGACGTGCCCACGCGCCCGCCCTCCTCCCTCCCGCCTCCCGGCGCCCTCGCCGTGCACCTGGGAATGGACGAAAGAATCCACTCCAGCGAAACAAGCATGTTATGCAGCGTCTCCGTGACGCGCATACAGGGTTCGGAGGAGGGCGCCGCCGTCCCGGTGCTCCCGTCGCTAGTAGCCAAGTTCTCGCAGCCAGGGTCCCACGGGCATCTGCTCCCCGAGTTCTACTACTACGAGGAGGCGTAGATGTACCAGGGCGTGTTAATGGCGCAATGCTACGGTCTGTTCCGCGCTACGTTCCATCGATAGTGCGAGCTCGAAGGACCGGACGTCTCGTCAGGCCTCTAGGGGCCCGTGACGGTCTCTCTCATGGAGCAGCTCGGACCGCACTTCTCTCTCTCCGCGTCCCCCGAGCTACTCTCTCCCGAAGATGCTTGCGTCGCGTTTCCTCATCTCTGTGTTCTGCAGCGCTGTCTGACAAGAACGTCTGGGACCGCAGGGAAGAGAAGCTAGCACGTATGCTCGACCATCTCAGCCGCCTCGGGATTGAGCACGTCCAAGTGGAGCCGATCAACCTCTTCGCAAACCCCACCCTGCTCGGGGCGGCTGGCCCGGTCTTCCGTCTACAACGAGGCGTATCTGTGGTGGCTGATCAGCTTCAGCACCGCGTGCAAGACGAACTCCATCCCCAGTTAGTTGAATAGGTATTACGAAGGACGCGCAGCGATGTGCTTTTGAGGCGTTGTTTGTGACAGCGGCGTTCGCTCCGATGCTGCGGGCTGCGCTGTGCTTTCGAGTCGTGAGCGATGGTATCAACAAGTTCACAACCGATATTTATATTTAATGGCGTAGAATCTCGGATGCAGGACGTCCTGCTTGATGGTACTCGTTGCTCTCGCTTTGAACCCGACCGTTATGAGTGGCATTCGGAGAGCCACGTGGGCGCCACGAAGACGGGCGCTCAAGCGACATTATTCGTTCTGGGCCTCTTGAACGACGACGCCAACGAGCGCGCCTTGCTCTCCCCCCTCCCGGACTCGCCACGTGTCTCCACGTGGCTCGCTCGTGTCGCGCCGCAAAGACTTTGCCTCTCGTTTGCAGAGTGCTGGAGGGAAATATGGGTGTATTTGTGCTAGAAACATGTGTATATATATTGTAAATGATTTATTCAATAGCCACATGAAGAGCAGATAGCTGTGTGTGATGCTCACGATACTTCGTGCGGCCCAAGTCAGTCAGTGTCACGGTGAGTGCTCGTTAGCAAATAAAATAGAGTTACGGCCTTCGGGGCAAGGCTGAATATAACGCAGAGCTATTAAGCTGCTGGTAGACTTGTTGTTCAGAAGAAAAAGTGCAGTCTGCGGAGGCTTTTTTGCTCATAATAGTCCCAGCAAGCTCATTTCTGGGCAAGCCCTCCGGGCAGAAGGTTCTGTACTGTGTCACGAAGGTCATCAAGTATTTCTAGCGTGCCAAAAGGTGCTCAATGCAATTAATAAATATATAAGCTGCCAGACAACGCCTCCCGTATGAGTGTGCCCGCAACATGAGCTGAGCACATGTGTTCGCCTCACAGAAAGGCGAAAAAAATGCTTTCGCTGATTCTCGAACCAGCGCACTCGAGAACAAAGGCATAGAGATCTTTCCGATACTCTACACCGCCTTAAAATGGACAGAGTCATGCAAACCAGAGAGGGCGGGCGGAGCGCTTCCGCGCTTACTCGTCCACGTGGCGAGTCCGGGAGGGGGGAGAGCAAGGCGCGCTACGCCAACGACAACGACTGGCTCAAAAACCTCAATCTGCTTTACGATGGCTCTACTGGATTTTTCCACGTGCTCCTTGTGGTATGAGACTGCAGACTAGGAATCTAACATGCTTGATGCACCGCTAGGAAGCCCGGGCGACTCGCAGAAACTACTTACCCCACCGTCAGCTCAACTCGGCACTCGGCGTCATACGCACTCTCTACACTGGGCTGCTCCCTTCTCGTGCCTTTTTCTGCACAGGCCATGGCCTTTGAACTCCAACACGGAGTCGCTTGTGTGGCATCGACTCGGACGACAGACTCAGAGCGAGAACCGTACGCCGCGGTACCCTACATCTTGTGCTCTAGTCTTTCCACTTATGTTCTCTGGCTTCAGGCACGAGGTATCGGATCACCTTGTGTGCTGTGCGTCATGGCCTGAATGACAAATGCTGCGTTGATGGATCCGTATTGTGTTTGGTGCGCCTTTTGAGTCCTCACATCCCCATCATGTGGCGGACAGCTGCCAACATTCTTTGTTAGGTCGCCGAGATGCAATGTTACGCGCGGCCTGGATGTCGTGGACGTCGGGCCTCGTTGCAGATATCCGGTCTGGGGTGCGCCGGGAACCGTACCTGGCGTGGTTGCGCGATACGAGGCGCGTTGAGGAGCAATGTTGGAGCAGTGATGCCTTGTACAGGAGCTCGATCATAGGGCGCGACATGGGTTTGGTGCCCCGGTGCGTCATCCAGAAGTGTCGTCCTGCGTCATTTAAAAGATAACGCTTTCTAAGGAATCTATCGATGGTGGGCTGTGCGTGGTCCCTTGACTAAACAATAGCTCGGCACCTTGCGACGATTCTCGTACCCGATTGACAATTTAACGCAGGCGTTGGGGATCATCGATCAAGCGTAGGGCGAACGGCGCCGAGCGTAGGACGAACCTCAACGATATGACTGCATTTGATTCGCATCGCTGATGCTTCCCCAAATGCCACCCTCAAGCGTCAGGACCTATTTTAACCAGGTAGTAGTACATTGTACCGCGCATGGCTTGTGAATTGTACCGCGCATGGCTTGTGACATCTCGGAACATTGCTGCCTCGAGTCAAAGCCGAATCAACGTACATTTTGAGGATGGAAATGCGCAGCCTCGTGCTGCAACATGGACACGAACTCCCAAGACACCGTGTCTGCCCCTATCCTTGTCGCATCCAGGACACAAATTGTTCGAGTACGTCGACACTGTTCATCTTCTTGGCTTCTACTGATATCTCTTGTCCATGTGTGCTCGTAGTATGTTGCAGGTGAGTAGAGAAGCGCAGCAACCGAATTTGGCACGCTGACGCATTTTCTAGCCAGCAGCTTGACGCTTCTGGTAAGAATACTCATCTATATCCCACGACACACATCTGCTGACGTCTATCGGATCCCAGTTCTGGAATTGGATTACGGGTATTGTAGATGAGGTGCATACCTTCCCCTTCTCACCGCTTCTGTTCCCGAGTCCAATTACATGAACAGATCGAATTGATCTGGATGTCTAAATCGACACTCGCACGGTCTCTCTATCTCTCTGCAAGATATCTCTCATTGGTTTCTGTACTATTCGTCGCCTTTGGTACGTCTACCACACACTCTTCGATGCACGTGATCTGATCTCTGCGCGAAAGACGCATTCTCCGACTTTGACCCTGAGGTATGCGCTGAAACTGTGATCGTACATGTATGCACCGCTAATCTTTACTCACCTACCGTAGCAGTGTGACACAATTTATAAAATTGACACTGGTGAATCATACTATCTGCTCACAAGTTTGTGTGCTCATAACGTTATTACAGTACTTGCAGTTGTCGTAGTGCTCGTTACAGAACGTGCGTCCCAGTATGTTCCTAACATATGGTTGGTGCGTAATGCAGCTCCCAGTGATCCCGCTCTGGCGCACATATGCACTTTGGAGCACTTCTACAGTTGTTTCTTATACTTTAGTCGCCCTTTACATGGCGAGTGCTATGTTTCGCTTCGTACGACACTTGACAGGACTAACCCTCGAACTATGGCTTGCTGCCAGGTTTGGGCCGGTGTATTTATATACACCATGTTCCATTTTGTCTATGCCATCAAATGTACGTCAGACACCTTTGCCATTTTCACAGTTCACTCACTTTCGCTGTACGCACCTTATTATATCAGTCGCACACCCACCGCCCGGCGTCACGGGTTGCTACATCGCCAAGTGGGACGCACCAGCCTACGTGAACTCGCTGACATTGACCGTATTAGAGATAGGTATGATGCTGCGAATCATTTTGCCTCATGTCTGGAGACTGATATTACTCTCACTTAGTGATCGCTGGTCTGGTTTTATTCAAGGCTTTCTACGGGAGGTTCGCCATCACACTTCCCGCCGTCGGTCAGGATCGTAAGTATGTAGGATTCCGCGGGGCACTCTTGATGCGTAGTAAATTGTTTAAGACCTTGTACCGCGACAGTGCGTCCTTCCGTGTTTCTTCGAAACGTAAACATCCGTTCCTCCAATGTTATTTGCTAATCCTTATCCTCAAGCGCAATATACTTTCTCGTCATCTGTGGTCAGCACAAAAAGCACCGTTGTCGTCGCTTACTAAGACATAATCGTAGGTCTGTCGGTTGCGAGTTTTGTGAACGCTAGCGTCGGTCCGGTAAGCATCAAACCCTCAGACGTCGAGTGTACGTTAATATATTTTGTTTAGCCTGAGTATAGCATGATGCTGGGACCGTACGTCCTCGCTTTTGCCATTACTTGATCTTGACTGAACATGCTTTTTGGCAGACTGAAGCGAGCTGTGCACAACATTCTCGGATGCCACATTATTCTGAACCTCCGCGCGGCCGCACGTGGAGACACCGCGAGTCAGGAACACACCATCTACAACATATCTTTGCCTCAGACGGAGCTGGTGTTTCGTCCAGAGTGGCTGCTCTACAGTGATGTAGCAGCTGTGGACATCGATGCGAGTAACGGAGCAGCCGGACAATTTGAGACCCGCGGCTCAGAGGTGAGTAATTGTCATCATATCCTGGAGAGTAATGCTGATAGATAGCATTGGGTGTGTCAAATATGCTCCTATTTCAGGTATCCAACGGTGTAGGCTCTCATGTCCGCCAGAGACCGGTTGCACACCATGCCGATGAAGACGATTCGTAAATCATAGCTTCTGCTACTAGATGATAATCATGACGTGCCGCCCTTTGTAAAACACTCCTCGATGCGGCCGATGCAGAGCTTTGCTGGCCCACAGTGCATGGCGTGTACTATCTCCCTTCAAAGCTGTCACATTGTCACATATTCCTCCAGCCGTCTGAGAGATAGGAGTTTCTCCGTGTATTCAGATATTTACATAGACGCCTTCTCATATGCCATGTGTGCCAATACGTCGTTCGCATTGAAACCACTCGCATTGCACACTCATCGATATGTCTGCACTGGCCGCCATTGTAAGTCGTCTATCAGTGACAGTTCCCCCTACATGAGGCATAATGACTTGTAAATACAGCCGATGAACGCTGTGGCGACAATCTCCTTTCCAATTTTCGGTCCTGACAGAGACCAAATAACGTTGATGCGTACTGCTGAGGGGAAGCCTAATGAACCATTGGTGGACTTGAACAACGGAGGCGATCTGGCTAGACCATTGCCAGAACGATTCATATTGACTCATCCTCTTCCGCCGCCAGGCAATTTACACGTCCAGCTTCGTCTAGGAGATTGTATTGGGTACGGACGGGGATCTAAGGTCTATGATGTGGAGGTCATTCGAGAAGAGTCTCAGTTAGGTGACTACGTCTTGCCTTCGCTAGTCGCCAAAATCGCACGTAAGGAATGCGATATCAATCTCGAGCATGAAGGTTACTGCTATGAGGAACTCCACGACCTACAGGGACGTATCATCCCTCGCTGCATCGGTCTCTTTCAAGGCACTCTACCGCCACTACATCATGCCAACCCCCTTCCTCAAGAATTACACGAAGAGGCTAATAAGTGGTGGAAATTGCAAGAGAGACGGGTAGTAAGTGCGTTTCCTCGGAAACTATCGATTCTCCTAGTAGAGAAACTAGGAGAATACCTACCAGAGCCAGTGCAAATCACGGACGAGTTAAGGTATGGACTCTTATGCCTTTCACATGACTACATATGCTCACGAGCGTTCGTCCTGCGATCGGGTCATGTCAGGAAGGACATATGGAACATGTATAAGGAACTAAGTAAGCGTGGCATCTCGCACGGGGATTATGAATGGCGTCACATTCGACGAGTGCTTCCACAATCCCCCGCCTCTACCGCGCAAGACGGAAATGCGGGCTATCAGTGGCGCATCTTCGACCTGGACTCAGCGTCCCTGGCAAACTGGTCGGAATACATATGGTGGCAACACCTCCGTTCGTACGTATGGCGTGGGGTGCTTGGAGGGGAGCGTGCGGCCCTCGAAGCGTTTGACCCGGGAGAGGAACTCGAGGATCCGGAAATACGTGCTTTCAAAGAACAGTATTTTAAGGACCATCCGCTACCCACTTCGTAACGTTGCTATGTGTTGCAGAAACATAGTTTAGCAGTTTCGTATGCTACCAGCATAGCAATGAAACTTAACCGTTTGTACGATTGACGAGTGCTCGGACGGGACGGCGCATCGAATGTACCTGAGCAGGTGGCGATACATGAAGGTCCACGGCTTTTAATACCTAACGGAACTCTATTACCATGCTGGAGTCGACATATCCTGTCAAAGCAACTTACAGGCGTTTTCTTGACCTCAGCGAAACGGTGTGGTACTAGTACGGGAGGCGGTGATGTCACCGAAGCACGACACGTATATGTCGCATGTGCGTCTTGCACAAAACGCTTACTCCTTGCCTCCTACCGTGGCGGTTCCTTCACGTCTAAGTCATCGGCGACTCATCGCGACACAAACGAAATGCTCACCTACTCAATCATGCAAGCGTTAGCATCGACTGAAAAACCAGTCTTCGTGAGTTGATGTCTAAACTGTTATCAAATTGTAGTGAACCAGCGAATTGCTAGAAAATCAGATAAGAGCGAGCGAAAATTCAAAAAAGCAGTCATGAATGGATTGATAATGTTCTGGATGATCTTCAAGACGGTAGAATCGTTGACCGAGGGCGACACATATCTGTGAATATCGTGTTATTGTGGACGTCAGAGTCACGGTAATTCAAACTTGCCTGCGTGTATTTGCATGATTGAAAGGATACAATGCTAATGTGGGAAGAAAAGGAAGGAAGTGCGAGCGACTGTCTAATTGAACACGAGAGTTGCGAAGTGCAGAAGGCTCAAGATGCCTGTTTGTGAGCTGCGCATGCTTTACTTTCGTCCCGATAACTGCTCCGGACGCGTGATTTCCTGGATCATATGCCTCTCAGTCAGTCAATAAAGACAAATGGACAGAAGCTAGGAGTAAGAACCAGCACACAATCATTACATGGACTTGCGCAGAGAGACGGCTGGGAATCATCGAGGTCAAAGTTAAAAAGCCCAAACGCCGCGGCGCGCCTCCCGAATCCCGAACACGACGGAAAGCGCCGAACGTACCACGCACGTGGCAATTCTCAACGCTTCGAACCCATCACGACTCTTTTTCCCCATGCTTAGCATAACTCGAAACACGCTCGTAGACATCATTCTCGGACACAACAGACTCACAGAAGGCCTATCAACCAGCTTATCGCTTGTTCGAAGCACGGATCTATGCACTCCGAGTCGCAATCTCCAACACACCCCTCCACTGTTGCCTCTCCGAATACCAACAATGCCATCTTCGCTGGGTCGTGCCAAAACATTGGTAGGTGAATTGAAGTGATGTTCCTCATTATCATGCTAATCACATAAAGTAGTCATTCAGAACCATGTCATCCATAAAGTTGCGCTATATCCATGCTGGAAATAGTAAATGGGAAACGTTCGGCCGAGGATCAAGCATACCCAACGAAGGCGATATAGTGCAAGACGTAAAAGATACCAGTTCCTTGTCTCGTTCTGCTCTTCACGGGACACCCAGCCGCGAAACGGAGCTGTCAGAAATCGGCTTTGAACTTAGGAGAGTAGTTCATACCAGCTACGACAGCTACGACAGTGACGTCAACGTCTATGAGATCTCTTTATCGCTGACAGAAAGCTCAAGCTCCGAAATTGCGACATATATGCTCCCTTCATTGGTCGCGAAGATTTCGAGAACCGGGAACGGCTATGAGCACCTTCGTCGCGAGACCTGGTACTATGAAGCTCTTGCGGATCTGCAAGGGTCTGTCATCCCCAGGTGCTTTGGTCTTTTTGAGGCAGATTTTCATGGGAACTATGCTCTCGATGTCGCGGAACCTCCAGCTAGCACTGCAGATATCAAAATCTCGGGTCGAGTCTCAGTCCTTCTTATGGAACGTCTCGGAGCCAGGCTGAGCGCATTGAGGGGCATGGACACTGAGAAAACGCGGTGCGTTGAGATGTCATTTCCCCTTTTTTGCGGCTGTATCTCATGATATATGATCATATTGGCCCTGTTGCGAATGGATTGGGACAGAGAAACTCTGATACAGATGTTCTCCCATTTCAAGGAATATAGGATCCATTACGGGGATATTTCTCTGGACAACATCCTTTGTTTACCTGCCGATACATCTGAGTACTACCCCAGTCTCGAATCACCAGTCCATAAAGTGCGTTATCCTTGGCGTATCGTTGAATTTGGGAACGCCAGGGAGGTGGTCGATTCCGAGAGACTCAACTACACCTATACAGTCGGCGTCGAGCGATTGTTCAAGGATTAGTCTCGTAATAGCAGAGTAATGCACTCATCCCATGTAAGCCAGACTTCTTCAGCACGCCTCCCTTGCATGTGTCTTGATATACGGGACAAGACGTCACACATATGGGCTGTAAGCGTCGGAAGACGGACCTACCAGACCGATCAAGCTCTAAGCGCAGTACAGTCACGTTCCAACCTCGAGGCCTCAGGGCATCGCCCGCCACTCGTGGATAGAGATTCTGATTGTCATATATCCAGTCATCCTCAGGCTGGTCTGCGTAGGCTGGCACCACATAGTCACCCACACAACCTTTCCGTCTGCGATGAAATCAGCCACTGCGTCTGGGAACTCCATACCACTCCTGGTAAGCACTCCCGTCTAGTCCGATTGAGTGAATATACCCTTGTCTGACAAAGCGCTTGCGGCTGCTAGTATGCGAACAGCATCGAGGCTTTGACTATCGACCTCTACGGCCTCGGCAACAAAGCGTCAGTCATGACTCGGGCTACCTTTGAGAGAGGTATTGCCGCACCGAATGACGAAATGATAATAGAAGAAGAACCAGGCGAAATGGTCGCTCGCCGCCCGTCCGCCCTTCCCGAACCTGGTACTATGAAGGCTCACATTACTCTGGGCAAACGTCTCGGTTACGGAGAAATGGCCGTTGTACACGAAGTGGTATTCGATCATACTCAATCGAGCCCGGCGCTGAAGGCGTGCTCTTACCCGCCGCTCGTAGCCAAGCTGTCGCGACCGCGCCACTCTGAGGATCTCGAGCAGGAATTCTACTACTACGAGGAGCTGGAACATGCCCAGGGCGATATCGTCGCACGATGCTACGGGTTTTTCGAAGGCTTTGTCCCTAAGGATTTCTCGGCTGTACGCCTTCCGCTGCCCGAGCGACCCGCCCCCCGCGAAGGCGAAACAGAAGAGGACGTGGCGGGGCTATATCTCAACTGGGAACGCGAGCTGTGTATCGTTAGGGGCAGAGTAGCCATTCTGCTTCTCGAACGCCTGGAAGGGTCCATCACGAGGGAAATAGCTGTGGCGCATGAGAATTTAGAGTGCGTTTTTCTATAAGACTTGATCTATAACTTGACAGTCATTGACACGATCCCCACCATAGAGCAGAACTTCAAGAACTGTTCACGTGCTTCGCTAGCTGCGGGGTTTACCTCCCCGCACGAACCCTACGCGCTGAGAACATCATGTACACATCCAGCTCGTCTCCGCCAACAGAGGCCGCCAGACTACCTGCCGCGGGCGACACCGGCTATTCGTCTCGTTGGCGAGTCATCGGCTTGTCCCTGGCGCGGAAGGCGAATCTGATAGAGCAAAGTTGGGCCTATCACCATGAATACGCCATTGAGAAAATACTGCAAAAATTGGGGATCAAAAGTTCCTCCAGAGAGGCCAAGAGGAAGGCCCGTGAGGAGATAAGAATGAAGAATAAGATGAGGGCACTTGGCGTAGCATAGCGAGACTCGGGGTATGTTGCGTGGATGGCTTAGGCCCAGATATTCGGCGTGAGACTTGTCTCTCGGCGGTAGCTGTGTAGAAATCTTTGAATTGTTGCTCCTGTAGCACAATAAACGAAGCGACACGGCCGGACTACAAGCTTCAAGGCTGAAACGATTTCTCACCTCCAAGGAAGCGTGTCGCGCCGATTGCAAATGAAGATTCAAGAGAGCTGCCCTCAGGTTTGTACTCTGAATGCCAATAAAATAACATAGGTAAAGCAACCTTCAGGTATCATATCTCACTGGACAATGAGCTTGAGCGACCTGCCCCTCGCCGGCTTCATACGCGAGCCATGATATCCATGAGATGACCGTTTGGAAGCAGGCATGCCCTACGGCGCCCCGAGACGCATAATAGTTCTCAATCAGTAGGCGTAAACAGTGCTATGGCGTGAGTTCAAGCATATACTTACTGTACAGACTTGCGCAGAGCAGAGTCGAGAGTCGATGTTGAAGTCAAAGAAGTCCCGGAACGCGGCGCGCACCCCGATCACGGAGAACACCGCGTGCACGTGGCAATTCTCAACGCCTCTACCCTGAGTCTCTTCCTTTCTTCACGCTCACGCTCATGTCCCTCACTAAACCTCCTCATATTGCTAGTGTGTCCTTTTGAGCTCAAATTGACTTCAACAGATAGGCTAATGTGATAGATACTGATTGCAGACGACGAACAGCTAGGTCGAGGACCGACTTCCAGAAAACAGAACGATGAAGCGCGTACAAGCACGTTCCAGCCTCACTTATAGGTCGTGGCCTTGAAATGGCGGATACCCAATCATTCAACTTCAACTCTCGCTCTGCCATTAGTCCTTTATTAGCCTAGCCATGTCCAGTGCACCGCTGGTACGTCCCATTTCGTACGATTTTGCACACAGACAACGACGCTGACACACGCCCCCAGCCATTGAACGCTATCGCGTCTCTAGTCATCCCCTACAGAGATCACAAAGACAATCTGCTCAACATGTCGTTTGAACGTACCATCGGCGAGCCTAACCCCCCGCGGATCGAGGACTCCCCGGACGTCCTCGAAGACGTACCCGCACGCACGCCCTCATCCCTCCCGCCCCCCGGCGCCCTCACCGTACACCTAGAAATGGGCCAGTGGATCGACTCCAGCGAAACAACCATGGTGTGCAGCGTCTCCGTGACGAGTATGGAGGGCTTGGAAGGAGGCGGCACTGCCCCGGTGCTCCCGCCGCTAGTAGCCAAGTTCTCGCAGCCGGGCTGGGATTGGCGTCTGCGGCGCGGATTCTACTACTACGAGGAGGCGGAGATGTACCAGGGTGTGTTCATGGCGCGCTGCTACGGTCTGTTCCGCGCTACGTTCGATCGAGAATGCGAGCTCGAAGGGCCGGGCGTCTCGTTGAGCCTCTCGGGGCCCGTGACGGTCCTGCTCATGGAGCGGCTCGGGCCGCACTTCTCTCTTTCGACGTCTCCAGAGCCACTCTCTCCCGAAGATACGTGCGTCTCGTTCCCTTTACTCTGTATCCCTCGGAGCTGTCTAACGAGAATGGACTGGATCACAGGAAAGAGAAGCTAGAACGCATGCTCGACCATCTCAGCCGCCTCGGGATCGAGCACGACCAAGTGAACTCGACGAACCTCCTCGCGGTCCTCGGCCCTGCGGAGGGAGGCTGGCCCGGTCTTCCGTCTCCGATTCACAACGAGACGTATCCGTGGCGACTCGTTGGCTTCGGCACCGCGTACAAGACGAATTCGATCCCCAGCCAGATAAATAGCTTTTACGAGGGATGCGCATCAATATGCTTCTGAGGATCTGCTCGAGATGCTTGTCGACGGTTGAACGTTCCCCGAGATATGTACTCGCCTGGACGTCACGGGCTGCTCTGTCTATTTTTTTCGGATCGTCAGCGATGGTACCGATAAGTCCACGACCAATCTTTGTATTTCATACCGTATAAGATGAGGTTATGTTCTGACAATAGGTGTTAGTCGTGCACATCGATAGCTGGTAGGTAGACGTGGGATGGCTAGTCTGATGCTGTCGGGCAGCCTAAGCCTGAGCTGTATACTAGTACAGCTTGGCCCTGCGCGGTTTTGATGCCTGTGGCTCGCATGATCTCTGTATAAAGCGCATTACCAGCCAGAAGTGCAGAGGAAGAGTAGTCAATGACTGGTCTACATGATTGCTGTACAGACTGGCTCAAAGGCGAAGAGACAGAGCTGAACGTTGAACGATGAGAAGCGCGGCCCGGCGATCACAACGACAGCAGACTAGACGCCGAGTGCACATGGCGCGCACGTGGCGATCGTTACTCCCGGGCCTTCGAACCGCGTCTCTCTCTCTCTTTCCTCCCTTCGCGTTCAGGTCCCCAATGAAAGTTCTTCATCTTTACTCTGTCTCCATGGGTCGACCCGGTTTCTCTCTTGGTTCTGTGCTTTGCGTTCGGATCTATGGCTAGGGACCCTGTGCTCCGACGACTTCACTTAGACTACGCTATCTTTACCAGACATACCCCGTGCTGTTTCTAGAACGAAACGCGATCTCTTCGCGTCCCTGCACACCTCCACAGACGTGTTTCACGGCCCATACTCATAAGCGCGAAACTGCTCGCATTAGGCCAAGTCGACACTCGGACCGCGCGTCTTGCGCTTTGCACCCCGCTTGTACAGCGTACACACGTGGGGGGTCCTGGTGCGCATTCTGACACTCGCAACCAAGCCGTGCTCGCTTCTCCAGACTCGCAGGACTCAAACTTGGACTCGGAACGGAACCGCCTGCGTGTGTCTTAAACTGCGGCGCGCCGGGCCTCGCTGGGCTGCCCTTACTCGGGCATACGCGCGTCGGGTGGCCTAGGGGAGCTAGGCTATGAGGGAGCTATGCTATGAGGGAGCTACGCTATGCTTGTACGCTTTGAAAACCCAGAGCTCGACCCTGCTCGTCGCGTTTGACATCGATCTTTGACTCGGGCCGCGTTTCCTCGCACACCGCGATGCGACGTCGCCACTGAATGCGCCTCGGGCTCGCTACGTCGCGCTTTGTCTGATATTCTGAAGTATCTCCACGCGTCCTTCTCCGCGGTCCTGCGTCCTGAGCTTCGACTCGGCCTATCCCTATCCCTATCACCCTTAACCAACCCTCTCTCCTCTGTTTCCTGTGCGGCGGACCGTCGGCGCGCACGTCATACTGGCGATTGTGTGCTGAACCTGGACTGGAAGCGTGCAGCGGGCTGGTATTTTGGGAATGAATGCTGAGAGCGGGGACGAGGCGGCGAGAGGCGAGGCGAGGCGATGTGGCGTCGGTGACGCGCTGCACGGTGCGTCCATAGCGCTATTCTCGGCGACCTTACAAACAGCACCCACATCCAGGCTTTGATTTTGAGCTCGTATGCTATGCGTCATGGCATAGCATGATATGGCAAACCCGGCACTGACCGATGATGGACCCTGTTGTGTTCGGTCCGCCTTGCGGGGACCACCTCTATTATGTGGCGAACAGCTGCGAACATTTCGTGTTAAGTTGTCGAGATACCCTGTTACACGCGGTATATGCATTACGTGTTTGAGGGATAACGGAAGGCCGCTGACGACGGTAGGCGGGGACGGCATCGTGCGCGCAGGACGGTCAACAGTCGGCACGAGGGGTGTGTATCATCACCAGGCGTTGCGAAAGGTAGGGAACGACACCAGGCGTCGCAGGAGTGTATGCGCTGACCATACTGGATACGCACAGGGACGTGTATAGACTGGCCTGGGAGCAGCGGAGGCACGCTGCAGATCTCATGGCTGTCGTGCACAGGACGTGTATCGAGCTCGGATAGGGACGTGAGCACACAGTTTGCGCGGCGACCATCGACACCCGCGGCCAGCGAGCTCTGGGTCGTGCTAGAGCTTCAGGGCGACCGTGGACAGGAGATGGTGGACGCCACAGCGAGGCAGCAGACGTAGCAGACAGGTGATGACTAAAGAGCAGCACCCGACGTGCTTCTTTCAAAGAAAGGCACGGTACGAGGCTCGGGCAGGCGAAAGGAGGGCGCGGGCTGCAGAATGCTGAGTGTGCGAGATACGTAGATGAGCAATGTTGAAGTGGAAACACATTGCACAGGAGTTCGTTTGTTGGAAACGACATGGGTGCGGCGCCCCGGTACGTCGGAGAGAAGCTTCGTCTGTGCGTCATCTAACAGATACTGATATCTAGGGAACTTGTCGATGCAGGGTGGCGTGCTGCGCGCCGTTCCTTGGCTAGACAACAATTCTAAATCGACACTAGCACGGTCTCTCTATCTCTCTGCAAGATATATCTCATTAATTCTATAATGCCCGTCGCCTTTGGCACGTCTATCACGCAAGACTCATTTGCCGCCTTTGGCCCCGAGGTATGTGCCGATATTCTGGCCGCACATGTATGAACCGCCAAAGAAGCTTTATCCACCTACCATAGCATTGTCATACATGCCACAAGATTAACATTGGTGAATTGTACTATCTGCTTACAGACTTGTGCTTATGAAGTTATCATAGCGCTTGCAGTTGTGGTAGTGCTCGTTGCAAAACGTGCGTCCCAGTATGTTCATGAGATGTGGTCGGTGTGTAACGCAGCTCTCAGTGATCTCGCTATGGCGCACATATGCACTTTGGAGCATTTTACAGCCGTTTCTCATACTTTAGTTGCCCTCGCCATGGCAAGTGCCATGTTCGGCTTTGTGCGACGCTTCATAAGACTGACCCTCGAACCATGGCCCGCTACCAGGTCCGGGGCGGTGCATGGATATACATCATGCTCCATCTTGCCTATGTCATCGAATGTACGTCACATATCTTTGCCATCCCCGGATTTCGCTCACGTTCGTTGTATCTTATTATCAGTCGCACACCCACTGTCCGACGTCATGCGTTCTACATCGCTAAGTGGGACGCACTAGTCTACGTGAACCCGATGACAGTGACCTGCGACACATTTGTGAACTTGCGTGCGATCGCACGTAGGAACATAACATCTACTCACCCCAGTCCTGAAGCTGCTTCTAGTTTGCGTCACGTGTGACCCACGCGAAGTCAACCAGACGAAAACGGTATTCGCTCTTACTGGATGGCTTCTTGTCCTCTTGAAGCTGATGCAAGCATGGCATGCCGCCCGTTTTGATGCTCTCTACATCGTGTTCAGTGTTTACTCTGCTGAGTTACGGTTTTGTTGTAGCTTGTGTTCCCTGCACTCGAGATTTTAGCCCGTTTTTTGAGTTACCACTTCAGTCCGACATCTATCTACTATGAACAGTCAGCATAGCTGTGAGGGGATTGTCCGTGTTGGTCCGCGGAGAAGAAATCGACAAGCACGCAAGGGGGTTGTAGACGACTCGTTCTTATATGTAATTTCTGAAACCTTTACAATGTGTATGGACTGCACGGCGATGCTTCTTGCTCAAAAATGGAGCAGAATCGTAGTCGTAGGCATGTCACGGTGTTACATTTCCTTTCATAGATCCCTAACTACCACGCTTGATGAATATCGACTTCCCACGTCTTCTTCCGGCGAGATGCAGGCGGACAAAGCCAATCTATAAGTTCAATGCCTATTTCATCTTCTCTTGCATAAATAGCATCGATAGAGGCTAACGTCAGGCCTATCATGCACAGGAAGAAGTTCTTATGTTGGAGTTCAATGGGGGCTGAAGTGATTAGTTCATCATCCGCCGTTTTGATGCAGAAGAAAGCGTAATTCCCGTTGGAAAATGCACCAAAATCTGAGTTCTGGAAGTTCAACTCTCCCCAAACCTATCAGACGCGTGAGGATCGTAGTCCGGCAGCTGTCACTTCATATTGTGACAGGGGACATACCTGTTTGATAGCATTGGCCGTGGTCGTTGTCGATATCCAGTCAAAGAGGCCATCTCCCCCTCTTGTATACATCTTCTTGCCAAATATCTCCATGAATTCTGCGTCCGTAAATGTGCAAAATTTGAGTTCCAATATAGCTCCGTTCTTAGCCCGGCCTGAATTCAGATGTACATTGTAATCAGGGAAACCGGCTTTCAGCTGACTGACTCCAGAACTTGCGTGACTAGCATGGCAGGGTCGTGTCCAAAAAGGATAATGAGCACCTGATGGAGGACCTGGCGGTATCTTGTCATCGGCAGGATTATCAGTAGATGGCCATATCTGCCCCTCACTCTGAGTGTCCCATATGCGATTCTTGTATCGACTCTAGACGGCCATGAAAAAGTAGTATTAGTATGCTGGATCGACCGATGGGACAGCCTTGAAGACTTACGAGTAATATAAGATCTATGAGGCTAAGGCACTGTTTGTAGAATTGATCGTGGACAGCAAATTCGCTATTCACAACAACGCTGCTGGGGCTATTTAAATGCATAGTATACCAGCCGTTCACCGCCATTACTGCTTTAACCTGCTGGATTTTATCGGGTGTCTCAAGTCCCGGGATTTGATGAATATTCCCCAATATAGCCATGACCTCTGCGTTGATGTGCGAGAGCCTTGTGCCGTCGGCTAAGGCGAAGTCAGGAGTCGGTGAAGGAAGACCAACTTCGGTTATTCCTGTGTATTTTATCAAGTTGTTTATGAGACTCTCTGAGGTGTATAAGTTCCTGAGTCGCGTATCAAAGCGCATGTCCTGTATCCTTCGAGAGATGTCTTTGGCAGCATTCGAAACTACTCTGAGAGGCGCAGGATAAAGTTTCTTGAACCGTAACTCTCGAAAATCTTCTTCAAAACACGGAGGGTCCGGAAAAGGAAATTCGAGGGTTATGTGGCCACTTTCAAGGGTATAGTGCAGCTGAATGCCCGGATCAGAGCTCTCGTAGAAACGAGTAGGAATGAAGAGAGTCCACGGTTTATTGTCAGCCAGGTCATGCTGTGAGTCTTCGCTGTGCATAAGAAACAGTGTGCTACTAAGTGTGCTGTGATGTGGCGCTTTTTAGGTTGACGATGTCGAGACTGGTCCTGTAAAACATTCTGTTATTTATACCAAAACGTCTCAGAAAAAACGAAATCACCTGATCGCAAAGGCTTGGGAAAAGAATATATGTTTAGTGGCGCAGTACATCATGATTACGATGAACATCACGGAGACCGCGGTGAGATAGGCTGACGGTGGCGTCCTAGTATGATAGCAGTCCGTGGCGGCACACAGCTAGTACAACTCGAACGATAGTATAATTTGACTAATCGGCCGTGTAGATTGTCAGATATCCAAAGCTTGCGGCAAGTGTGGCGTGAGATAGACTGATGTGCCATGTAAATTGCTGGATGAGCTTGCGGCGAATGTGGCGCCGCCATCTGAAGCTAGCTGTGGCGTGAGAATGATGGTGGCGTATGATCTAGGCGCCAAAATGGGTCTTTGGGGAGATCGATATATATGCGCCGTCCTGACTTCAGTGGCATTCTACCCGTGGTATCAGACACTTTCATCAAGCTGAAATGGCACACGTAGAAACATTGAAGGATGAAGCGCTCACTAAAGTAAGTCTATGATTATATTATTGAGTGCACGGACGGTATTCGTTAAGCTTATGAACGTAGCGACAATATGATTGGAATTTTGTTCAATCACTGACTCTAGAACTCTTCAAAATCGATAGCCCCACCGATGATTCTCAGGAGAGCCTCGGGGAACAAGACGACCCAGTGAGCACCGTGGACCGTTGGGACGCCGCGATGCCGAACGAGAACAACAGGCGCGAGCCTGTCACGCAGACTGAGAATGCTCGTCTCAATCGCCCACATAAATCATCGTACCCACCATCTGCCTCAGTGAATTTGCGCATCCGTCTAGGCAAACGCCTTGGGTATGGGGCCTCTGGACGTGTACATGCAGTCGAGATCGTCCAAATAAATCCGGGGACAGTCCCAGAGGGCAAAGAATGGCACGTCCCAGAGCTGGTGGCAAAGGTGGCGAATCAGGGAAATGAGCCTGACCTTCAAAATGAACTTTACTTTTATGAAGAGAATATGGAACTGCAGGGACGTATCCTCGCTCGGTGTTATGGACTCTACCATGGAACTATCCCCGAGAAGTACTCAGCCATGTCCTTACCGAAGTTTAAGGGCCCAAAGCTCGAAAACCGGATACTCAGCGACCCTCAGCTATATGACGAATGGAAAAAATATCCCGGCGACAACTACGAGGAACGGGAGTTGTGCACAGCCACAGGCGATGCCACCATACTGCTATTGGAACGCCTGGGACCTCGAATCAAGGCTCCCATAGAAAGCGGACTCTCGTATGTTCTGATTGCCATCTTGAGAATATGAGCTTACATATTTGGCAATTTTAGCGAGGATCTCATAGAAATGTACGGGTACCTCGCGGCTAATGGCACCGATCACCACGATTTTAGCTGCAAAAACATCCTGCGCGCGCCGCTGTCACCGCCCGGGCTCCCGAGCCTTCCTATGCCCGAGACAAACAAGATTTATAATTGGCGGATCACTGACTTTGGCCTGGCGTACAAATCGATCAAGGATGAGAGCCAATTCCAGAAACATCATGAATCTGGTGTGAGGCAGATTATAAACGACGCAAATGCAAGAGCCCAATGCCAGGTAGAAATTGGTGGAACAAGCGATGATTGATACAGTACAGACGTGCTCGATGTTCATTGTCTGCATACACATTTGAGTTTCTCTTCATGTCTCTACGAACGACGAATAGCAGATAAGGTCACAGTAGTATGATATTATGATAGTAGGGGGATAAGCACCTTAAATATGATCTTACGCAGTGCTGTCGCTTACGTAGCACGTACGTCTGGCGAGACATGTACGTAGGGTTCGCTAGAGTGCGAGAATTAAACCTACAAAAAGCTTCAGAGAATACGATTGCCCTGATATAGAACTTACTCGAGAGATGCCCGTGGTTTACTTGCGCATCTGCATCTACAAACATTGGAAGTAAGGTGGCCGCACGCACCACAGTATATACTCCGCACAGTTCGTATCTACTTTGGACTCTCCCATCGTATAGAGCTACTGCACGATGAATTGACTGCCGCTCCAAAGGCAGTAAAGGCATCGCGCTCGCAATATCCATGAAGCTCCGAAATAGGTCAAGACCATGAGCAGCGGGCGCCAGGAGATCTTGAGGGTAGCATGAAACCACGCCTATGGACTGAGTAATAGTAGGTGAGCAACTGCTGATCTTCGGTCCTACGGGTATCGAAGTCCAGCACATCATTTCCAAGGCAGTACCGGTCGCAGACGTGAAGGGGTATGGGCATGGATGGCTAGAGCAATGACGTAAGCACCTCGCCGGACGTGCAAATGGAGCCTAATCAGAGTTTTAGGAAGTTCGATCAGAGCGGGTGGCGGTTCAAGGATAACGCTTGCAGTTCGATCGAACATATTCTAGGTTTTCTCGGAGAGGGTAGAATCGATGATGCAAGCAGCGCCGTTTTATATGCACCAAAAAGCCTCAAGGGACAATCGATATCCGCACAGACTTAATGCTAGGCGACAATTGAGGTACTTGGAGACGGTCAATTGAAACAAAGACTCACTTCAAGTCCGGCCGAACGTCATGCAGCCGTCACTGTCGTTTCAAGACTCTGCACCTCTAAATGCACGTGAGATATACGTACTCAGAGCCTAGAGGAGAACGTGAGTGGAACTAGAATGGCACCGTCATCAATACTTACCTTCCATGTCATCCGCCAGCCTGCGTGGTCTTCTGTTTTAAGCACAGCTAGCAATATCGCGGCTAACAGGACGCACCTTTTCATTCTACACGAACCGATCTTCCTTTTGCATGGACTCTCGTCCGTAGCGAAAGACCGAATAGGCCGCGTGAGCGAGGTGCGTATGCCGCAGTAGCAGCTGTACATCGACCAAGGTCACGGGACCCTATATTCCCGCTACAAAAGTATAAATGGTAAAAACGAGAGCCTAACGAGAATTCTCACCAGAGGGGAATGTGGGCCGTGTTGATCGCGTGCGGCGAATCCAAGGAAAGCATTGTAAGGCCTACAGAAACGCCAACGGAAGAAATCAAGCATGTCAGAGGTAGTATGGCGAATGATAATGCCTATATGCCTAGCCTGGTTAGACGTCGATCTCATACGCGAGTTGCGACGCGCAGACAACCGTCTGCGGTGCTTCTTCTCTTATCGCCCCGCGATCGGCGTGATCCCTGCACGAAGCACAATGACGGTCAGTAGGTGCTGAGCGAGTCCATGAGTGGCTATAATCATTCTCTTACTGTACAGACTGGCTCAAAGGCAAAGGGACAAAGTTGAACGATGAGGGTCGGAGTCAAAAAGCGACAGCAGACTAAGCGCCGCGTGCACATGGCGCGCACGTGGCGATCGTTCCTACTCCCGGGCCTTCGAACTGCGTCTCTCTCTCTTTCCTCTCTTCGCGTTCAGGTCCTCGTTGAAAGTTCTTAACCTTTACTCTGTCTCCATGGGTAGACCTGGTTTCTCCCTGGTTACTGTGCTTTGCGCTCGGATCTTTGGCTAGGAACTCTGTGCTCCGACGACTTCACTTAGACTACGCTTTCTTTACCAGACATACTCCGCGCTGCTTCTAGAACGAAAAGCAATCTGTTCGCGTCCCCGCATACCTCCACAGGCATCTTCCCTTTCACGACATATAAGTGCGAAACTGCTTGCATTGTCACACCTTGGGCCAAGTCGAGACTCGGACCGCGCGTCTTGCGCTTTGCACCCCGCACCTCGCTTGTACAGTGTACACATGTGTGGAGTCCTGGTACGCTTTCTTTCACTTGCGGACTCACGTTTGCTGTCGCTCGGGTCCCCCAGGTTCGCAGGACTCTGGCCTGGATTCGGACTCGGACTCGGGCTCGGAGGGCTCATGTGAAGCACAGGGGCGGGGAGGCGGCGCGTACGATGCGGCGTCGGGTATGCATCGCAGCGTTCGACAGCACGCGCCACCGTCTACCGCCTGCCGCCTGCTGGGTGTCCTGCGCCTCGCGAGCCCCGCCGTGCGCCGCCTTCGCGCGCACGGAGTGCGCGCTCGAAGGACGGGAGCGCACGCCTGGGCGTTGCGCATCGACTGGCCTGCTGGTGCTTTCCTCTCGGTTTCGAGCGATGCGAAGGATTCTGGCTGTTGTCTGCATCGGGGCGTGTCGCACTCACCTCGGCGTACCCGCGGGTACAGCATTGAGGGCCTCGCTTGTGGCTTCCTGTGGTACGAGTCAGAAGGCTTCTCGTACAGCAATTAGGTTCTTCTTGAATCTGGAGACGGGCCCTGCGGGGCGACGGCGCGCCCAAAGGGCTGGCATTTCTGTATACAATCCTGAGAGCGGGAGGTAGCGCGGCAAATGGGGAGGTGATACGATGCGGCGTCGGCGGACTGATTCTAGTTTGTGCCCAGGGATATTTCAGGTTACCGTCCATCATCCGGCGACGACGGACGCGGCGCAGTGTATCGTAACTAACACACAGGAACTGGGCGAACGCGGTGCTGCGCGCACAACGTCGACGCATGATGGTCCGTGTTGTGTTTGGTGCGTCCTGGCCGGGATACGGAGCGCGACACCTTTATCAGGTGGCGGACAGCTGCCAACAGCTGGTGTTAGGTCACCGAGATGCCCTGTTACACGCGGCCTGGATGTCGAGAAGGTCGGGCCTCGTTGCAGATATTGGCCTGGGGCGCGCCGTAGATCGTGCCTCGTGTGTTTGAGGGACAACGAAAGGCCGGTGTCGACGGGAGGCGGGGTCGGGATCGTGCGCGTTGGAGGGTCGATACATCACCAGGCGTCACAAAAGGTACGGGATGCCAGTAACCGTCGAATGGGCGAAAGGTCTGACCGTGTTGGATACCCACAGGGCCATGCATCTCTTGGACTAGTTGCGAATGAAGCACACCAGTGTATTGTAGGCTCACGCGCTATGACAAGCATGATGTGTATCGGACTCAGATGGGAACGTGGGCACCCCGTTATATGCACGGCGGCCTCCGACACCCGAGGCCAGCGACCTCTAGAGCGAACCAGAGCTTCAGGGCGACCATGGACAGGAGATGACGGACGCCACAGCGAGGCAGCAGTCGTATCAGATCGATGATGACCAAGGAGCAGCACTCTGTGTGCTTCTATCAAGGAAAGGAACGCCTCGAGGCTCGGACAGGCGAAAGGAGGGCTCGGGTTGCGGGATGCTGAGTGTGCGAGACGCGTGGATGAGCAATATTGGAGCAGAGACACATTGAGCAGGAGCTCGCTTGTTGGATTAGACATGGGTGCGGCGCCCCGGTGTGTCGGTCAGAAGCGTCGTCTGTGCGTCATCTAACAGATAATGATTTCTAGGGAACGTATCGATACAGGGCCGCGGGCTGTGCGTCGTCACCCTTGGCTAGACAATAACTCGGTACCTTGCGACGATCCTCGTGCCCGATCGACAAGCGAGCGCGGGCGTTGGGGATCGAGCACACGACGAACGACGCCGGGGATAGGACGAACGACGGTCCTCGTGCTGGGCTGTTTCCTGGGTTGAGAACGAGACGCTGCAGCGAGGCGACAGGAAAAAGCAGAAGAGTCACCGGACGGGCAGACCGCGGACGCTCGAGCTGCCGATGGTCTCTTTCGGGCAACGTGCGACTCAAAAGGTAAATCCTACGCCGCTTCTCGCTCGCGAAGTTCATCAACGTTAGTCTCGTTCCCGACGCTCTACAGACTCACCAAACCAGAAGACACTGCAGCAAGCTGCAGAGGAGGCAGGGGAAGAAGATCACGGAGCGAGCCGAGCGGAGATCGAAAAAGGATGGTTTGGTGAGTCTGTAGAGCGTCTGGTGAGTTTCGCTTGAACGGGTGTAGATGACCCCTTTAGGCGCCCTGCCCAGAAAGACAGCGGTGGCGGTCGCGCGCGCACTGACAGTCGCAGCTTCAACCGTTCGGTGCGAGATTATGGGGATGCGATACTGAACTCATTAGCTCTCGAATGATACCAATTTTGCGCCATCTTACCTGTGCGTGACTAAAGAGTGCCACGCAAGTCAGCCAATTGGCTTAGTACTTGGGCGGCGTGCTGAACAGTCAAATCTCGTCGCAAAAATCTGCTTTTTGCGCAAACAATGTCTAATTGGTATGGAGCACACTCATGCGTACCCATGTCACGCATTTCAACGGAGGGTGCTGTGGAAAGGGTCACCTACACCCGTCTCAGCGAAACTCACCAGACCTTCTACACCGCTCTCTGTCTGCTGTTTTTCGATCTCCGCCCGGGCGTCTCCTCGGTGTAGAAGGGATGGGGACGAGACTACATCAACGTCCAATCGCAAGGACCTTGCCGGCTACATGCGGCGACGACAGCCTTCCCCATCGGGGCATCAGTATTCCAGAAAAGGTAAGCGTTTAGGGTCGACCATCGACGAAGTGGGGTGCGAGCCGAGTTGTCCGCGAGCATCCCAAACGCGTCGAGGGGGCAAGTCAGGAAGAGGGCCGCTCGTTGTCGTTATAAAAGCTGCGCTCGCCATCTCGGCGACCCCAAGCGCACCCTTCTCCCCCACCACCACCATCCCGTTGGGATCGCACCCTCGCCCCGCCTACGCGGCCGCGTCCTCTCTCGCTCTCGTCGTCCTCTCGCCGTACCGCCCACCCGCCTGCGCCTCTCGCCCCGCTTTCTTGGTCTAACCTTCATCCATACCCCGACCGCCACCATGAACGCCAACTTCTCCGCCTCCAGCCTCGCCACCGAGCCCTCGTACGACTTTGCGACACCCCGCTCTCTCTTTTCGCTCTCGCCCTCCCGCCTCTGCAACGCACACGCTCTCCTCCTCGTGATATCCCTCTACGCCCTCTACCTTGCTGCTCTCGTCCTCTACCGCGTCTTCTGCTCACCCCTCGCCGCTCTCCCCGGCCCATGGTATGCCGCCGTCTCCGACTTTTGGATCACCACACATGTCGTCCGTATGCGCCAGTGCCGCATCGTGCACGAACTGTTTGACAAGTACGGCCCCATCGTCCGCATTGGCCCCAACAAGGTCATCTTCTGCGACGTCACTACCATGCGCAGCGTCTACTGCGTACACAAATTTGACAAGAGCTCATACTACAAGAGTGTCCAGACGTGCGTCCCTGATGACTCTCATTATCATCCTCATTAATCTCCTTTCATTCGATCAGGAACAACAACGATCATGCGTACGTCGCTCGAGTCCTCGTCTGACATGTTACTGATGGTCTACGCAGGATGACAACCCTTCCTCATGCTGAGCACGCCGCCCGGCGCAAAACCTACTCACCACACTATGCCATTTCCAACCTCGCTCTCTTTCAACCCGACCTCCACGACTTTTCCCTCAAGCTCACCGAGGTACGTCCACAGCTGCGCATGACGTCACGCGTTTCATGACACTGGCTGCGCTGCAGATTCTCGAGAAGCTCTCCGGAAAGACTTCTGTCGATTGCCTCGATCTCTTCCGCCATCTTATGGTCGACGTTGTCGCTTGCACTGTCTTTGGCAGCCGCAGCGGTTCACTCGACAACTGGGCTTTGAACATCCGCGACCCACTCTCCATCGCCGTTTACGACTTTCCCAAGCGCGGCATCATGGTGAGCATAGAGTTTACTGTGTGCGCGAGTCGTGCTGATGCCGGGCTTCAGCGGAGTGCCATCCCGACCTGGGCCTGGAATCTTATCTGCAAGATCCCCAATGCTCGCTGGCAGGAGATGTGCAACTCTGATAACATTATGGCCGAGGTACGGGACTTTGGCGCTGCCTTCTCAGTAGCATTCTGACCTTCCCTTCAGTACGTTGGTAGCCGTCTCTACGAGCTCCGTACCGGCATTCAGGCCGGAAAGATTAACAACGAACTCGACGGCGAGAAGATGCCTCTGATGCAACGCATGCTTCGTCACCGTATATTCTCCACCCACGACACCATGCGCGACCAGGACATCATCTCAGAGGCTATGGGCCATCTGTATGTCTGCTGTCTCTAACAATGCACTCGTGCTAACGTCGTTTGTAGCGTCGCTGGAGTCGACTCGACATCCACTCTGTTCTCTTACCTGTTCTGGGAGCTGAGCCGCCGCCCGGATATCATGCGCCGTCTGCAAGCGGAGCTTCAGGAGGTCATGCATGACTCCAAGGTCATCCCTGACGGCATGATCCTCGGTTCGCTGCCGTACCTCAACGCGTTCATCAAAGAAGGTGCGTCATATGTTTGCTCTCTACGCTCACGGCTGACGACATACGCGACAGGCCTTCGTTTGTACGGTGCCGTTCCTTCGTTGCTCGAGCGCGTCGTACCGTCAAGGACGTCGTTGTCCAAGGTCGACGAGGACTTTGACATGATGGGCTACGCGCTGCCGCCTGGCACGATCGTCGCGACGCAAGCGTGGAGCATGCACCGCGACGCTGAACTCTTTCCCAGCCCCGAGACCTTCCTGCCAGAACGCTGGCTGCCCGTGGACGGCTCCGACGCCGAGGCTGAACGTCTTGCGCGGTGAGAGTAATCCTTCTCCCCCAAGCTGACTATTCTGACGTCCCTGCAGCATGTCGCAGAACATGATGCCCTTTGGCTCTGGTGCGCGCATCTGCGGCGGCCAGAACCTCGCGCACGTCATGCTCCGCATCATCATCGCCACCCTCGCGCGGAACTTTGACATCTCGGCGCTGACGTCGGAGACGAACGAGCGCAGCATGGAGATCAAGGATGCGTTTGTGAGTGCTTGCTTCGGTCAATGAGTGCGATTGGGATTGACGGGGTCGGGCAGGTGCTGTTCCCGGCTGCGAAGGAATGCAAGCTCACGTTCCACCCGCGGTCGCAGTAAGCTGCGCGCTGTCTTGTTTCTGGTTCTCATCAATCTATTCCGGTATGCTTTTCTCAGTGTCACTTGTTTCCCTAACTGACCGTGGATGTGTTACAGACCAAATCATTTATCGAATCTTAGAGCGGCTCGATGCCCTAATATCGTCTTGTGTCTTCTTGACGATCGGATAAAGTACCCTACTGGATCTGGCGTCCCAGCCGGAATAATGCTCAGCTTAGCTTTGGATCGTGTTGTCTTGTGTACCACCGCTATCGTTGTACGTGTTCTTGTGTACGCTCTTTGTGATTGACGCTCTTGTCATATACCCCCGTGTTGTCGTAGACGAGTACATTCTATTGCGAGCTGTGGACTTTCGAGGAGGAGACGAGTGGTAGAGGTTCAAGTAGTACCTAGTAGGGGTGTAGGTGTAGTATAGTCGCTCTTTAATTCGTTAATCACGGACAGTTTGAGATGTGCGAGTCGGGTGCGTGTGTGGGTTCCGTGCGAAAGATGTGAGCAGGTAAAACGGACGCAGCGGGACGGTCTTATGTACCTCTGCATGAACGACCCGTGCTATAGATAGTGGTGGCGAGAGCACCGACACACGGAGCGGGCGAGCCGGGTTTGAGTCTCAACGGCGTTCAGTATCGTTCTTTGCCACATAGACGCCCGAGAGGGACAGGGCGCATTCGTGAGGTAGAGAATGAATGAGGGGGTGGAGTGCACGGTCGGGAGTGGACGGAGGGTAGTGTGTCGTGGGGCTGGTGACGAGTGTTGGTGCTCGAGACGGGAGGATGGGCCCGCAGCCGACACGTCCGGGGTGCTCCAGGATGTCGCCACCGCGGCCGCGTGGCGGCAGTCAACGCAAGGGAAAGCGCGGTATGGTCGAGCATGGCGATGGCCGTGCAGACGGGGGTACGCGCGGGAGAGTGCGAGGTCCTGTGGAGAGAGGGAGACACGCCGTGGGTTGGCGCGGGGTTCGGTGGCTGGACCAGAGTCTGCAGGACTCAAGGAGGGGAGATGGTTTGAACAGGACCGGATTTTGGTCTCGGCGAGTCCTACTCGGCACATGCGCGCAGAACGGCTGCAGCGCCCCTGAGGAGACGCGTGATGTCTGGCGACGATCGTGGCGAGTATCCTCGCGTGACGTCACGGTTCGCCGCAGGTACTGCAGCTCGCAGTAACAATCGAGCTCGTGCCTAAAGAGTCCTTCTCTAGAGTACCTGAAAGCATCGACGTCATTTTAGAGCGTCGTGCTAGAATCCCAGTTCCAAACGTGTTGTCGGAGGAAGACCTGCGTACCAGGGCGGGCGTGGTAGACATAGTGGCGCCATGGATCTGTGACTGATTTCGTCGTATATCGAAGGAGTTGAGTGGACAGAGCACGCTGACGAAGGCGGGCGATCCGCTGAGGGACTTGACTCGGAGGGCGATGAAGGAAAGAAAGAGAGGTGCGATCGCGATAGGGACGAAGCTGGGCGCGCTGAGAGTTGCCACGTGCATGCCATGTCTCTCGGCGTTCTCCGCCGTGATCGGAGCCCGCGCCGCGTTCCGGGGTCTGTGAACTTCAAAGCTTCTCTCTCGACTCCCAGATCTCAACCGCGAGGCTCCAGCTCCTTTCTTTGCGCCTCCGCGCGACGAGGGATACGCAGTGTAGAGTCACATCTGAGGCTTAGAACAGAGTCACTAAAACTGCCAACAGGTTTACAGACCGTGAATGCGACTGTCAAGGGTCATATCGCCGACGACCGCAGTTCTGTGTTACTGTGTCTAATCCGTGTCCGACGGTAGGACGAACCGACCTCCCTCAAGGCCCCCGAGTATGTCTTCCATCCATGACTCGTTCTGTATGCACAAGTCCTCAGCGGTCATGTTCGACCTTTTGGCCCTGTTGAAGTCGATCAAGCGCCATTCGTACACTCGACCTGTACGTGGAGACGGCCGGCTGGGAAGGCCTGGTGGGGACGGCAGGGCGCGCATGATGTTTCCCCATGAATAATTGACGGGATCGATGTGACATTGGGCTAACTCGTCATATAAGGCGTATATCTCTTCTCTATGTTCGCAGGACGCAGTTCGTTTGAGCAACGCAATGGAGACAGGCTGCGAAGACGACGTACTTCGTTTCCGCCGGGATAACTTTCCCAAGAGGAAGATACCCCTCAAGGCGCTCCAGCAGCAGGATCCAGACTGTGCCTGACACCCGACTCAGCCTTCTATCGGTGATCGCTGCGATCTGCTTCTGCAGCTCTTCTACTGGCGAGTATGGGTCGAATGATGGAGGCACGGCTGAATGTGGTGGAGGTATATCCCCCCAGAACAGGCCGAAGCATCGCGGCAAGCAAGCCCCGTACAGCGCCGAGAGTTCCTCATAGATGTACATCTCGTTTCGGAGGTCTGAGTCGACCGATCCCTTCCGCGATATCTTAGCAACCAGCGGAGGTAAGTGGTACTTCTTCACTTCAGGACTGGAGCCCTCCAGAACGACTTCGACTTCGTGCACGACGCCGTCGCGGCCGTGGCTGTCGGCAGGAAACGTAATGGGGTCCGGGTTGTAGATACTCAGTGTAGCAAAGTTTGTGACCCAGTATGTCATGCGTTTTCCGAGGCCAATGCGGAGATGTAGGTCGCCGTGAGGAGTAAGTACCCGTCTTTCTGGTAGTGGCGGATTGTAGAAAACTACCAAGTCTTCGACGGCAGGGCTACCTGCGATACGTTTGAACTCGAAGGTCTGGTGAGTTCCGTTCGGCTCTGTCAACTGAATAGAGATAGTAGAAAGCGCATTCCAAGGCTATCTTGTGCGCCATATGTCAGCATTATTATTGTATACATATATTGATGAGGGACCCACCAAGACGTTTGGAGTACTCGGGTCGCTTGAAGGTGTCGACATCAATACGGAGAACTCGTCGGAGGAAGAGAGATACAGCGTGGTCGTAAGTAAATCTGGAACGAGGCGTTCTATGCAGAGAACCGCTCTCTCAGTGCAGGGAGAGAGACGCGATGGGTTCGAAGCGAGTGTTGAGAAAAGACACGTGCCTACCGCATGCACCTCGCGTTCTCCATGGGCCCGCGGTGTTCGAATTTCAGGTTGCGCAAGTTGAAAGAACGGCTACGTTGGAAGAACGAAAGATATGTATTGCGATTGTATGCAATCCATCAAGATGTTACACGATATCGATGCATAGTGTGCGTATAAGTAAGGGTAACAATATACAACGGCTACATGAGTCCTTGCAGTCAAATTGTGAGAATTACGGATGCCCGTATGAACGATAGGTCAAGACTTCGAGGCTTAGAAAACCCGGACATTACGCACGAACGGCCCGCCGTCGATGTACACCAGAATGCTCGAGCGGCCTAAGTCAGCGCATTCGGAGTTGCCAAGGGTGATCTTGGCCAGGGGTCCCGATGAAACGCGTAGTGGTGGTAGGTTTGTGACTCGGGGAGAAAAGGAGGGGATAGTCCAGTCCTGATGTTGGAAAGTACTGTCAGAGCAATGATTAGTTAAGTGGTAATAGGTACGGGAGAGCATGCAGAGACAGTTCACCTGGTGGAGATACGACTCCTATTGCAGTCACAAACCCTACTATCCCCTCCTTTCCTCCCAGAGTCACAAATCTACCACCACAACGCATCTCATCTCATCGGGACCCCTGGCCAAATCACATCACGGACTTGCCAGGTCGCATGTCAATGACGCCCTCCTATGCAAATAAAAAGCCCAATACTGCTGTGACTCGGATCATCTTTTGTTCATACTAAGGGGTACGACAGACGACGTGAGCAACATTCTCACGGCCTGATGCAAGAAGAACATACCAGAATTCGTGAAGTATGCGATAGCAATGTGTCTGACTGAATCTTAACCTGTTCGATGTCCGCATGCGCCGCGCTGATCGCATGCGAGTGCACGATCGTTGCTCCCAACTAGCACAAAGTGTGAGACAAGGAAAGTTTAGTTGAAATTCAGGCTTACCTGGAACCGCGTGAAGACGTGCTGGAGCCTGTCCTGGCAGGCAGCAATTTTGGATTTATCCGACTCGTGAAAGACGACCTTGCGCCATTTGGGGCGCTTAATCATGGCCTGAACCTCCGCTAGAGTGGTTTCTAATGCCCTGTCACGGCAAATAACAAGTTAACTACGGTGCAAGCAACTGAAAGCGGGTCAGCATACTCACCCATGTAGGAGCACGATATGGCCGTGGAACTGGCGGCCGTCTCTCTCGCTTCCCAAAGGGACTCCGTCAGGATGGGTATTCGGGTGATAGACCGTTGCAATCACATTTAGGTGATCACAGAGACGCTCGATAAGTAACTGGCAGTCGTCAGCATTCTTGCGCACCGCCTACATAACAAGATTAATCAGTATACGCTGCTTATACCGGACATAAGACTGACCTGCACGATCTCGACTAGTCTCTCCGTCAATACACAAACGCTCTTAAGCAAAGGGACGTTCATTGGGCCGTCCGCGATTGCACCCAAGAGCCCGCTCAAAATCTTTATTTGATCCAGGACGTCGTCGCCATCGTCCGATTCTTTTCCTCTGCGCCGTCTACAGATATTTCTAGACGTACGAAGTAGCCTCTCCGTAGCACTGTGGCTTACGCGGCGTAACTGCGTGCTCCCTACTTGTACTACGCCGCTCACTGTGCGGACCATGGCGATGGCTATATGGACGAAGGTACGTTGCAAAGAGAGACTGCGTTCTGTTGGGAGAGGAAATGGTGCATGCCCGCTGTGAGTTATAGTCGAGCGCAGACTTCGATGACTGAACCCAAATACCTTCTATCGGGGTGAGAAGCGTCATGAGACCCGGTTGTATGAAACGCGTGGGATGCAACATGTATAGAGCAACATCGCCTCAACAAATCGAGAATATCGAGCTCGTGAAGGTGAAGATATGGTGTGAATATGACCGGTTTCTCATTTCTAGAGGTCGAAGAGTGGGTACATTGGCTGTGCCCAGCGTTCTGCATAGACACCATCAGAATTCAAGTGCCGGCGCAGACACAGCCGAAGCACGAGGTCAACCAAAGCAGAGAGCTGTATTCCCATTGGAGCCCAGTCTGCACCGAATCTTGTGTGGTGAGGATTGAATATTGAGTGATGACCAGGAAACCCTAGAAGAGAGTGAAGATGAACAACGTTTCATAACGAAGTTTGAGTCGCGTCCGCCTTTGTGGCGTCCGCGTGGAAGCCACATGGCACATTGATGCGCTTTGCGTTCCGGAGGTCCGGGTATCGCATCAGCTCGGTACATTACACTGAGGCTTAGGTGAAAGCCACCATCTTGGGCCCTGAAATTTATTTCATGTATATTGGTGCCAACCCTAAGACGCATCGTTCTCGATAGGCGTGAGATAATGAATCCCCCGCGAACTGTTAGAGCTGCTTGAGAGGCTCGGCGTACTAGTATCTCCCTGCTGCTATTCGTGACTGCACCTCTTTCTTATCATTAGGGTAGATATATCTTCATCCTTAATATACAGCATAGGGACCAATTGAGGATGGTGACTTGTCGCAGACTCGTCGCGATAATGAACCCGCGCCATGAAAATGGGCGCTCCGGACGGCGCGGAAACCGAACGAGCGTCTGATCGCCGCGCGGCGGCCTGCCAAGTTGAGGTTGCTCGCTTGCGACGACCATTCTCTTTCTTCCTCTCTCGCCTACATCACACCCAACACCGCCGGGTCGATGTAAGACACCGCTCGCCGCACAGTATCGCGCACACTTGTTTGCCCAACCACCGCGTTCTATATTTTAACTCGCGCTTTTTCCACGGACACGTACGCTTGGTTCTCAGCAACACATAAACAGCAGCCTCCTAACCGACGGACGCAGTGGAAACTTCCTTTGGGGCAGTTTCCCCCTCCGGATTCCTGGCTTAATATCCTTGATTCGTTCCCGGCTCGATACTCTATCTCGGATATTATCTCTCTTCAAGCTTTCGTGGCGCGACCTCTATCCAGACGGCGACAACCAGCAGACTTGCACATTTTCAATGGCGCTCCCTTCTCTGGCTACGCTCCTTTTGCTTCTACCGACCTTGATCCTGGTACTGTATCTCTACGCTCATCTTTCGTCGGCATTGTCTCCCCACCCATCGTTGTCGCCGGCTGTACTACCTTCACTGGCCTCCATGGCTCGCGACATAGCATTATCCTCGTCAAAGGATGTGATAGCGCATATACGCGATATATACCCGGAAGATGTCTTTGATGGTGGAGGCTATGCCGCGCTACCCTATGGCAAGACGCGCTTTTGGGTCGTTGGACCTTTGGACGGGATCAAGGTGCGCGCAAGCTAGATATACTATATCGTACCGCTTCTCAGAGTTAGCTAATCGCTGTTTCATAGATTGTGCTGATACATGGTCTCTCAGTCCCTTCTCTGATTTGGCGAGATGTTGCGCCACGGTTGGCAGAGAAAGGCTTTCGGGTGCTTGTATACGGTACGTTGCATCTGTATAAACACCCGGTTTGCGTGCATCCTTACCTATGGTTTCTGACGCACAATAACGCGTGTATTCGTGCCCTACACATTACAAACAGATCTATACGGACGCGGCTACAGCGACGCGCCTCAGACAACATACGATACAGCGCTATACGTAACGCAACTCGCGTTGCTGATGCAATATGTGGGGTGGGACAAGGCAGGAATTGTAGGTGTCTCGATGGTGCGTGTTTTTAATCCAACTATACCCCATACCCCATCCGATCGCTAATGAACCTGTTTCGGTCTGACGTTTTCCACTTCTGAACTCCTATTTCACGGGCTTCTCGGAACGTTGATGCGGCCGATCGACATGCGTGCAATTCCAGGGCGGAGCGGTGGCGGCATCATTTAGCGTACAATTTCCTCACTTGATCTCTGGCGACATCGCGTTGCTCGCAACGACGGGTATTGTAGATGTGCGTACTATCATCTGGAACATATACTTGTCGCAGCTTGACAGCATCTTCGTTTTCATTCTAGGCTGGCGACATGTCTCGAACATCACGCTTTCTCTCCTCGCCTCTGATGCAGACCGTCACCTCCAGCACGCCTTTTAGGGTTCGTCCTCTGTCAATCGGCTTTCCCTCTAACCCTAACTCCCGTCGCAGATGTACTTGAAGTACCTGGCGAACCACAACACGTCTGCAATAGAAGATGATGAGTTCAGGGAACTCGTACGGTTGCAAAGCGCGTATCTTCCAGGCTATAACATGGCCGTCGCGTCCTCCATCCGTGACGGACCCATTCGCGGGCAGGCGCCGGTCTTTGCAGCTCTCGGGCGACAAATGAAGAAAAGCGGCGGGAGAATCTTGATAGTATGGGTACGTAGTCCGCAATCACTCAGTCCGCCTGGCGGTGGAAACTGGGAGCTGAAATCGTTTTTTCACGACTTCGTAGGGCACGGACGACATGATTGTCCCGTACTCATACGCAGCACGGGTGGCTGCGCTGTTATCCGGGCCCAAGATCGTCACGATCGATGGTGCCGGTCACGACCTGACACAGAGTCATCCAGAAGAGGTCGTGCATGCCCTGAGCGCGTTTTTCGGCACGGCCGAGGAAAGCGGGAACTGCGGTACATGAACGGACTGCGGCACCGTCTGTGAGGGACAGCATTCTGCATAATGGACGGGCTGTCCGAGCTCGCGCGGACTTTTGTTATGCGCTGCGGGCAGGGGCTCGCCGAGTTGAGGATGGGAGGGGTGGTGGTTTGGACGAGCGACTTGTTAGTTGTTCTGTGCCCGAGCGTTACGGTACCTGGCAGGTTCAGACACTTCGTGGTATATGTTTAGAAGTCGCATTTCGTCCATGGTCTGGGGTGTAAGACGTACATTACATCGGCGGCTATAGTTTCACACTTGTTCTGGATGTTGTAACTCATTGGTTCGTATGCGTACAGCGAGTCCCTTTGTTGTGTCTACTAGTGGAAATTCCCTATTTTCTACATTGTTGTTCTTTAAGTTTGCGCTATCTACTGATCCTACTATTCTACAGGGTACGTGTTTGCTTTTCTATTACTTTAACTATTGCTATGAGTACGTTACGGAAGGAAAATGCTACAAATTGGATTTTAATTTCGTTGTTTGCCATGGACTAAGGTCAGTTTGATATCGTTATACTTTTGTGATGCAGCGGAGGTCGAGAAAAGGAGAATTCAGATTGCAGTCGGTATCATGGTATCCAAGAGAGGCCCCGATAGCTGTGTGGATGGATCCGCGACAGCGAGCATCCCGTAATCAAGCTGAGCGGTAGCGGAAGATGGGCACAACGCCAGCTTTGAGGTAGCGCTTGAGCCCAATAAGCTCGAGATTCTCGAGCTTGATTCCGTTATTGCCGACCCGCCACTTTGGGTCTTCGCTCAAAAAGTTCTCGTTGTCCTAAAAATGCATCGACATTCAGGCCCTGGAAGCTGGAGGCAGAGAAGACGAACGTACACTAATGAACTTGGCCGTAATCTTTGCGACGTGTTGCACGATCTTGATGCGGGTAATGTAACCCTTCTTCTTCGACTTTGCGTATTGGGCGTGTTCGAAGGGTTTGTAGCCGGGCCACTGCGTAAAGCAATAGATCAACATCGAAGCAAACAAGGTAGAGTGCGCCTCGACACTTACGAAGAGCCGGTAGTACACCTTGGTTCCGAAATCGACGCCCTGGAAGACCGACTGATCTTGGACGCTGTCTAGCTCGCCCAGCAGCCCTTGTGCAGCGAGGGACAGTCGGATCCCTACCCTCCCTTCACAGGTGAAGACGGCCAAGAAGGTTGAGTTCCCAAGGTTCTTGGGAATATTTTGAGGGACGTCCTCCCCATTCATCGGTGATGTCTTTGGGAGGAAGTAGTTCGATTAATACTTCTCGCATAGATGTTAACTATAGCACTTACCACAGGAAATGAAAGGGGTCCAGGTAATATGATGCCTCCGGAGCTGTAAGCCTGGTCCTGTGGCACTTGTACACCGAGATGGGGAAGCGAAGCTACGGCGGTGTAATCCTCGTTATTAATTGTGCCTTGAGAGGTTGTTGCCTGCGAAGGCAAGTATCAGGACGTTGTGATTCGGTATTGAGTATAATGGGGTGCTCACCGCCGGAACCACGGATCTTGTATTGCTATGCTCCAGAAGCCCCTGCGAGCTAGGTACAGGCATGGAAGCCATTAGCTGGCACAATGACACCAAGTCACTGTAATAACAAGAGAGTAGAGCTTCGCTCGTGATGGTGTTGAAACCAGCAGATGGCTATACATGGCGCGGTCATTGAGAAGGAATGTCTTAGTTGGCTATATACATGACTCGAAGTAACTAATACTACTACCGTAAAGTAATCTTGCGTGGTCATCATGCCGAAATCTTCAGCTCCAAAAGGGCCAGTGTTTGTCGTGTTGACTTGATGCGTAGGCCAATTCTGTGTAGCACCATTCCAAGGATAGTTCAGGCGATGAACCTGGGCCATGTCCGTGTACAGCGTGGTAGGGAAATTGTTGTGCGATTGCTCATTGGCCACGTGGTAGGTATTGAGGTGGTATGGAGACCAGGGGTCCGTTGTGAGCTGGACGAGCGAGACCGCCGGATCCCACGACCGTGGCGTAGACTCGTCCTTCGGCGCGATGTCCGCAGTACGCTGGGGGCGAGATTCAGAATTTGCGTCCCAGTTATTGGCCATGGTAAAGGTGGATGAGAATGCTACTACGACAAAGAGTAAATTAGAGAAGTCAGATATGGGTGCTCAGTCAGGGCAGCCGCTCACGTACTCGTTCCTATATAAGCGTACTTTGGTGATGTCGGATCTTTATGGACCTAGAAGCCGCGACCAGTACTCGTAAGCTAGTCTCGTCGGACAGCTGTGGGAATATCAGTACGCCCAGACTTATACCTGTGTTATTTGATGTCTTTCGCACCGGATTGCGCCTTGCGCCGTTTCGATATTGCTGCTGCATGTCGAAGCATGGGCGTATGCAGACTCCTTCCCGTCGACCGTGTGCGGTACAAGAGCTTCATCCCAGGACGCGGCAGCGCTAAAATTGCGTGGCCCGAATTATTTCCTTTTTTGTAGTAACTTGGAGGCTCTTGTACCGCCCACGGACGACTGGCAGAAAACATTGCGTAAACAAAGGTAAGCGCCCGGCGCGTACACGTTTGCACGCCTCTTACATGTCGGTGCAGGGATGTTACACATAGAAAAGTACGCATTCCAGGTCTGAATGAATGGAGGATCATGTCTGCGAAGTTTCAGCAGCGTCCGAGGCTCACAATACGTCACAACGCACCAAAAGCATATCATCTGATGTGCTATGCACTACCGCGAGACTCAGCATCGACAAGGGACCGGAAAAAAGGCGCAGAACACCGGGGCCCACTGCCTTACGCACTTCTGTGCACTTTCAATGTTCATTGATGCAGTGTGTCCATCGTCGCAGAGGTTTCAACGCGAAACTGGTGGGCGTCTATCTTTGTTTACACAATGTTTTCTGCCAGTCGTCCGTGGGCGGTACAGAGCGTTCCAAGTTACTACAAAAAAGGAAGGAGAAATTACCTCTTTCGGCCATCCCGTTATTAGCGCCGCGCCTCGTCATCTACCGCGAGATAAAGCTCTGTACCGCACACGGTCGACGGGAAGGAGTCTGGGGCGTATGTGCGATGAGTGCTAGGAAAGCGATGCGCGCGCGTTTCGTAGCCTTGTGGTTTCTCCCACGTGGTACCCATGTGGAGGCCATGCAGTTGCCCGCCGACAGCCCGACGACGAGTCTGCCACTCCGGCTTTCTGCCGTACTATCATCTAAGTCATCCTATCTCGCTCTACTGGCTGTAGGCATTAGTGCTATGCACTACCTCATGCTCGGTGGCTTTCGCGGCCTTGCCGATTCCGTGGTCTCATCAAGGCGCCACACAGCACGTGTGGATCGTCGTCTCTTCCTTGCGGTCAGTGGCTCTGCGACAGGCCTGCGCATTGCGCTGCGAGCGCTGGACGTGACATGGGCTGAGGGTAGAACGTCCAGTTCTCATACGCTCGCCTTCCCGCTATATGACTCGTGTCCAGACGAATGGACAGACGCATGTACAGGATGTTGTACAGGATAGTGCAGTAGTAAGCTTCTTAGCCATGCCAATAGAGTCTTGCTAACACTAGCTTCGTCCCCACAGTGTGTCAGAGCTGCGGAGCCCATTTCTTTCGGATGGTCATGACCTTTTTTTCTTACGAAGATGAAATGTAGGATTGACGACGCGACCGCACAGTGGTGTCGACTGACCTCGAGATCGGCGGCACGGAACGGTGAGTCGAATGACAATGACACTCCTGTATTCCGTACATATCGCGTTCATGTAAGGCATATAGGGCTACGCAAGGCTGTTTCAGCCCGCTTTTCGCAGAACGATTACTGCGTCGTCACAAAGCATGACACTTGTACGGCGGTATCGTCATTTCATTTTAGCGGGATCGTCGCATACAAGGTTTAATATATGCCACTGTTCGGTCGCAATAGTGAGTCATTGGCTTTGAGCTTCTGCGAAATGTACAGAGATATTCTTACTCCCTGAATCCCTGGCTATGTTCGCCGCTATCCCGGATGTCTTCTAGACCCCAGACCGTAATGCCAAACCCAACCGGATGGTCCTTCCTTCTAGCAGAAGCTTCAAAAAGTGCACCGCCGAATATTACTGCCGTCCCCTACTGACGGAATACTCAGAATGTGAGTTACAAGACCAGCCATCGAATCTAAATCAACTTTTCCCAATACAACATGTTCTTCCCCAAGGCCCTGCCCACGCTGTTCTGTTACACATGCTCATAATTGAAGGCTTGTGCTACCACGCCTGCTTCGGTCGCTGGAAACAGTTTTTTGCTAAGTTTGAACTTAGATCGTTATCAAGCGCGGCGCAGCATTTTCCTCCGCGTTGCGAGTGCGCCGTCTACCGATTTCTGGGCACGTCGAAAGCGTTTGTAGCGGTCCATCTTCAAAGACTCACCGTGCCTTTTCCCATTGATCGCTGACACGCTTACCATAGTCGCTCTGGAGACAGTAGTCATGATTTTCATTGAGCCCGTCACCGGCTTTCTGACGAAATGGGGCAGACCAACGTGACGTACTGCACGTTCCATGCTGAGCTACATTCCAGTATCGCCGATGCAACAATGCAACTTAAACATGGCATGATATACGCGTGATATAACATACAGATATCCCCTGAAACAAACACCGTAGGTAAGGTCAGTCATTGTGAGACTCTTGGTAGAGCTAGCAATTGGGCGAACATACCAGCTACGACTAAGCAAAGTTCTCGCCATAATTCTTGAAATCTACCCATGCCTCCTCCGGTACTGTGATGTGCCATGGCTGGATCTGCTTCTCGTAATGAAGATGCATGGTAGGGTCTTTAATCGCTTCATCCAGTTGCTGATCTGTCAGCCGCTGAATGACGATAAGGTTCTCTTGCGTCTGCGGGTAAATGACCATCTCATTCCATCGCTTGCCCCCAGGAACAGGGAAGTCTCCGCCCATATTCGGATGACGCGCAAATAGAGTAAAGGGCCTCTGCACGCCCCATGAGTGAATCAAGCGGTCGCGGTCTTCTTGTCTCCACGCAATGCCGAACGCGTCCCCGGAGTTGACGTTGCTCCACCAATGTACCCAGTCGGGCATCCAAATCTGTATCTGACGTTAGTCATAGTCTAGTATAATAGGAGGATACGCAGAGGGACCTTCTCCATGTTTTTGAAGATTTCCCTGTCGCGGGCATATACCGCACAAACGATGGTCTGCGCTTGCGGGCCGAACGCCTGTCCCTTGATCCAGTTCGAGAACCATTTTGCGCTGTAGCTCGCGTGAGATGTGTGACAACGTGGCGACAAAGGAACTAACTGACATCGCTGGATTATCTGCGACGTACATCGCGAATCCCCACCGGGCCGCTTCCTTTCGATCATGTCGCCTGCCTCCGGCCTCGAGGAGCTTTATAGTGTCAATATCCATGCCTGAATATCCCAAGAACTGTTTCTTTGGATAGCGTTTAAGATCGAGTCCAAGCCACGGGCTGTGGAGCGCTTTGTTACGGCGCCACATAGCTAAACCTTCCTGATAATTGTTCCAGGTCAAGCCCTTTTGGTCTCGTGACACTTGGAACGTGACGCCTATCATGCGAGTGAAATCACGGATGAGATAAATTTAGGGATAAACCATACCGAGTATCATCTCTACGGTGTTGTTGATGGCCTCGTCGTCGTATAGAATCTAGAGTCTAAAGTCAGGCGTACAGATTTAGCAAATAACTCGGTAACTCACCATGTCTGAGTAGTCGAAGGAGGTCCATGATTTGATCTTCTCGAAGTGGTCTGTCTTATCCGCTGTTCACGATGATGAGTCCAAATCACAACCTGACCTCCGATTACTGACAGTTGTAGACTTCGTTGAAATCGACGAGGTCAATGATGGATCGAAGCTCGCCATTAGCATCGTTCACTTGGAAATGCCAAAGTGCTCGGTCGCACCTAAGGAAAAGACAAGAATTCTCAGAATGTTGGTCGATGGTCGAGGAGCTATCACTCACAAAGCTTTGCTCGTATTACGCGAGACGATGGCGAGCTTCGCGCCGTGCTTCTTGATATCCTCGATGACGCGTGGAACATCAGCGTACATGCCGCATTTGTTGGTGGGATTACTACAGAGTACGACGTTAGCAGAAGTCAAAATCCCTGAAACTACGAAAGCTGACGTGGTGTCCAGTATCTCCCAGTAATTTATCTTAACGATATTGTCTTCGATCGGGGACTTGGCATTACCGCCCTTTCCCCACCTGTTCGCGTCGAGCCAGCCCCAAAAAATGGTCCAGCTAAACGTCATTAGAACATATTACAGGGAAGTCATAAAAATGGACGTACTCCGTGTCTAGAGCGACGAGCTTTGGGTACATGGTGCCGCGTTAAAGTCGGCGATGGTAGAGGATGACTGTCTCAAACGAGGCGACGAACAGATGCTTCTTATGTTGGACCGCTTGGACAGTTGCTGTTATTTTGTACTTGAACGATAGCAGTCATCTGGTATGGTACGGTCTCTGGGTTTACTTCCTAAAATTAACAGTAAGTATGCAGACAGAAAGGTAGCTCTTACACGCATGCCTGCGATAGAGTTTCGATATCTGAATCGTGGAAATGCCTGCGCAGTCATTAATAGCCTTCCAGGCCTATTGTGACAGGAGGACTAAAAACGAGCGTAATGCGGCTTCAAGGTCTTAGAATCAGAGTATTATGCGCACCGGGATGACCCAGGATGAGGTTCCATGCCTGAGGATCAAGCGATGGCAAATGCGTGTCAGGAACATCCCTCCTGGCATCCATCTATATCATCCAAGGAAGCATCACTGTGCATCCGAGCACACCCATAGATTGTCAACCATGGATTACGAGTCTCGAAGGGTCGAAAAAATCGATACATGAGGATACCAGGGCCTTCTAACAGAGATGTCAACGAAGGCCCTTCATATTATAAAGAGATATACGCACGTTTGTCATAACAAGCGGCCAGGGTTCCAAGCACATAGCGACATGAATTCCAGACACTTTTACGCCGTATACAATTGCCGGTCATGGGGACACGCAATCTAAGATGCGAGCGGCACGTCAAAGAAACCCTAAGATAGACCCAGGTCAACTTCGACTAGCGTGACACTACTGTGACCATCACGTGAATATCACGTGGATATCATGTGAGCACGTCTCGAACTGCGCTGGTCGCCCTTCATGCTGTCTTCGACTCATTCTGAGGCTCTTAGATGCATGTGTGCATGAATGGGTGACGCATACAGACCTTTTGGACTTCAATTTCGAGAAGATTATCGAAGTCGAGATCTGTAAGCGTGACAGAAAAGTCACGTGAATATCATGTGATAGGTAGTCGAAGTTGACCTGGGCCTATCTTGGTCGTATGTAGCGCAGATGCGAAGCGCCTAAGCGTCCGTCGTCGCATTTTATCACGTGGCTTAAGAAACAGTTCCCACGCAAGTGCCTCTGATTGGCTACCGATCTGAGTCCTCTTCGCATCCATCCCCCATACGCACAAGTGCAAGCAGATCGCGAAACAACTTTCGACCAGCCTAAGTCGACTGATATGCCATTATTTACATTCAAACAATTCTTGCGGCCGTCTTCTGGATCCAGTTAATCCTCATTTTATGCTGGTAAGGCGTTGAGTCCCCGTTGAACAGTCTCGCTCGGTCAATATTCAGATACGTTGACCTTATACTTCAAAAGCGCTTTGAGATGCTATATGAAGCTTCTGTATGCTATGCGATGGAACTATCGCGGCTTTTGTATGTACACCACTCACGCAGCCCCCCTTATACGGCCGAGAGATGACTATCAAACTCATCGCTTTTGAAGTCGAGTGAGTGCGTGGTTCCTTGAATTTATCAATATATATCGACTACGAGCAATAGCAATACCCTTTGGGATGGTACTCTGGACGAACGCGACTTCGGAAGAGGCTTCCAAGCCGCACCTAAAATTGAAAGTAACCTTGAGCTTGACCGGCTGGATAAATTAGTGATACGTGACAGAAGGTATGTCAGTGTAGTAGGACCCGTTTGTTCCGCGAGCTATGACTTAACTTATCATTCACCAGCGACTATTCGAACTACATCAAGCTGTTTCCAGACGTCCCTAAGGTTATTCACGACATCGTGGCGCGCGATATCAAGATTGCCATCGTGTCGCAAAACACGAGCAAAACGTTGTACGTCATTTCCCAGTGTCTATACTATGTTGCGTGGCTGATGATGAGACGTACATAGATGCGATAGGGCCCTTTGGCTCTACAAAGCTAATGATAGGCAAAATGAGCCTAGACCGATCATTTCACTCATTCAGTACGATGAGGTCGGCATAGGTTAGTCTCAGACGGCAAGCTTATTATATCTTACTATATCCGAATGTTTGACAGGAGACAGAACTTTTGCCTTTAGTCAGATACAAGCCTGGAGCCAAATAGCTTACGACGCAATGGTATCCTATCTTGCTGGTCACTCTCGTCATGGCTAGTCATCTATGCTTTTTTTGCTAGATCTTCTTTGACAATAGTCCCTCGGGTGCGGAAGTCAATAAGCTTGGTTAGTCTTTGTCGCGATCGCAGTGGTTCGTGTTCACACCTTACATAGGTGTACGATTTGAACATGTCATCGACGGTATGACTTGGGATGTGTATCAGCAAGTTCTCCAACGCGATTCCTCTGCAAGGGACAGTAGCGAATATGATACACCGTTCTGTACGGACGTTTCTGTAGGCAGCTTGTCTAAATCTGACCCACCCGCGCATACTAGACGATCAACCAGCTCTGGGCGTTTTTCTAGGCCAAGGAAAATTTGCCATGGCTTACACTGCCAAGGACGATAGCCACACGGTGATCAAAGTCATGAAGATCTGGACAGGAGAGTTACGCCGCCGTTTGTTGGAGATCTACGGTGTTGTCAAGGACGGCCACCCTTTCAAGCCTAGTACTGACGACGACGATCAGTATCTTCTCATGCTCGCGCTCGAACTGCGCAACCTCGACATGGTCCAGCAGCTCAAGGACCCTAAGCCAGAGAACTTCTCGGGCTGGTTTGCGATGGCGAAGATCGAAGGAACCCCGCTGTGGAAAACCCCGTTATATCGGAAGCACCCGTTCAGCGTCGCGTTCCAGAGGCTCATAAAGACCGCCTTTCACCTTGCCGTGGATGAGATCGAGTATTATGTCAAAAGTTACGGGGTCGAGCACCGGTATGTTGCTACGTGCTGCTGCCTAACGCAAGCCTGAAGTTTCCGTGATCGGTTCTACAGCGATGCCCACCTCGCAAATGTGTATTTCACCATGCAGGGCAATCAACCTAGAAAGGCACACCTTCTCGACTGGTATATTCGACCACACGTAATCTGGGCTTACGCTGACCGTTTCACAGGGGCATCGCTGTCCAAATGACTTTCGATGGGAAGCAATACATTCGCGGAGACGATGTGCTCGTCTGGCAGAACAGCGAAGCTGGCCAAAAGTATACGCCGGAGGAATTCGTGGGTTGCAATATTGTTTTCAGATACGATGGACTTCTGAGACTTCCGACAGAGACGATATTGGATTACGTGGATGGTGACCACGGAGTACGAAGCGAACATTACGAGGTACACTATTACAGAGCGGGACGGCAGGGAGTTCTTGAAAGATCTAGACTGGTGGTTTGTGCGAAACGACTAAATCGAAACACCTCATGACGCGGGGTTGAATAGTCTCATGTGCGTTTGGCGTGAAATTCTGGGTATCGATACAGAGTCTTCCATTATTGTCAATACATGATGCACTCCAAATCCTGTGAACGCTGCGCTCTCCGCTTGTTCCAATTACGTCGCAGAGACTTCCAAAACCTTTTTCATGACTGTGTCAACCATATCGCTCATGGGCGTCGTGCTTTCGAAAAGCATCAGGTTCTGTACTGTTCCATTGAGTTCTCCTTTCGCGACATCTTCATCTTTGAACAAGTGTTTATGAGCGCGCATGTAAGCTGGCCATACAATCTTCTCCCAGTAGTGAGGAGGGTCACGCCAAATGTCTCCCTCTACAGGCGATGTTGAGGTATTGTTGGGAACCTACAATGAATGATACACTTACCAGGTGTATAATAAGACCGAGCCTCACGTCTGGTCCTCGCCAAGTCCTCTGGCACACGAATGAATGCCCGCACATCGAGATTCGAGATAACGCGCTGGGTGGTGGAACGGTATCAGTTCAATGACTCAATCGATAATGGGTATGAGGCAGACATTATCCCAGTACAATAGAAAGCCATCAACGATGGCCCAAACTAGTTTCTCCCCGTGCTTCTCTAGATGTTCTGCGGCAAGCTTCTCGCTTTGCGCCTTCCATTCTGTTATATATTGGTTGTCTACGGGCACACTCGCAGTTTCGTTGAAACTGTCGTATGACTGGTGATCGACTGGGAGGCTACCCGTCTTCTTGAGCTCGGCCAAGAAATGCGCCATGCGATCCCAGTCAATCGCACCCTCGGCATTGTCCCAATCGGCATAGCCATATTCTGAATCAATGGGAAGCTGATCAGCAGGCTGGCAAGAAAGATGTCTGTCAAGACGGGGAAGTTATGTGTCGTAAATAGATTTACAGACCGGCACAAAGTCCTGAGAATCAATATTAGGAAGACAATAACCAAGAGAGCAAGCGTCACATACATCCTGGTGTATTAAGAGACTATTAGGGATACAATCTCTGAGATGCTTTGCCAAGGTGGTCTTCCCGGAAGATGTCGCACCACTGATCACGTCCAGAAATGAGCGTTGTGGAGGTGGAAAAGTCGTTACGAGTCGCGACTTACCCAACACCGATCGTGACGAGTCGAGTTGGAATGGAGTCAGTACTCATCTTCCACACGTTCGCTTGTGCACGAGATGGATGGAAATGGATAAGGAACTGGCGATATGAATGGCGGAAGGACGGCCGTGGCGTTGCTTAGAGTCGTCTTTCGCGGTCAAGGGGCCTAGTCCAGGTATCGGTCCTCCGATGTCCTATTATAATAGGGCTGCGCACTCTTCAAGCACAGCGTGGGTTCAGAATGCACGGTCATTTTGATATCAGCAGTGAGATACGGTGTAAGACTGTAAGTTTGAGAGGAAGGTGTGGAGGACGCTCAGCGTTCGCGCGAATCAATGATCAGATCGTTATCTGGCGCCGGACGGCGCCGGCTTCTCCACGTGCGCGATGTCCTCCTAGCCATTTTCGCCTCGCTATCGCGAGCTTTTCAACATATTCGCATTGCAAGGCATCATATGCTACATATTAACGTACATGATCTGAATCAACATGGTATTTTGTCGACGCAGCGTCCAAGATGACATACTTCCTCGCAAAGCTGCATGTGCACGCATTCAGTGCTAGCCCGTTCACAAGCATGGAAGCGGTTTCATTACCAGGTGAGTTGTAATGATACTGCATGATATGAAGTCTTCCAGCCTCATTGTATCCATACGTTCTGTGCATCCCAGTATCGTTTTGACGTGAAAGCATATCGATATCAGTGGTCATGCAAACACAGGAATCAAATTAATCAAAATTCAATCGTGCTTGCGGTCATTCTGTTCGCATCACACAAGACTAATCTCTCCGTACGACCCTTGTTTCTCCCTCATTGAGAAACCCTTCTGAAACTATTCTTCTCAATGCTCCCCCTGACTCGCATTGCCAAAGCTTGGCGGAGTCTTGAAGCTCGGTGGCTATCTTACCAGTTCTTCTGCGCCTTGAAGGACCGTTATATTGAGTCCCTCTGTCCTGGTCGTAGGTACCTGGACCCTACTTTCTTTATTAACAACTCCGTCATCTCTTTGTCTTTCAGTCCATCGACCCCCGGGAGACGGTTTCAGGGATGTATCCCAAACTCGTCGCACTCGACACTGAGTATGTCACTAAGAACTGTTCGTCTCCTAGCTCCTCTTTATAACTTTGATAGCGGAACGATTTTCACTGGTCAGCTTGACCAGAATCTGTGGGGTAAAGGCCCAAATGCCGCTGTGAAGCTGGCGGACAACATTCAGCGTGTTGACGACTTCACGCTCCAAGATAAAACGTCAGTGCTTTTACCCTAGCTTTAGCGGAACTTATACTGTCTGCAGGAATCATGCCAACAATATTTGTCTCAATAAGGATATCCCACGGATCGTCACCGATATTCTCGAACACGGAGCATCCCTAGCGGTAGTTTCTCGTAACACTAGCAAGACGCTGTGAGCGTGTTTTCAGTCCGGATGCATACATACTGTTTATTGATTACCGACTGACGTAGCTGCGACCGTGCGCTGTACTACTTCAAAGCAAAAAACCCCAAGACTGGAGTGAGCGAGCCTATCATCAAACTCGTACGATACGACGAGGTTGTCGATGGTGAGCTATAGTCGTTTGCCGTATAGGATCTATCAATAAGTCAGAGACATCCAGAGCCGAAGATGGCCCATTTCAAACGTATCCATGCTTGGAGTAAATACGCCTATGCGGACATGGTATGCATTCTCCTATTTGCTGCGACCAAACTCCACATTGCGTACAGATCCTGTTTAATAGCGACATGGCAAACAGCGTCGTACAAGATGAACTCGGCATGTCTCTGATCATTTCTTTCATCTACCCCGGAAACGCTAACGTCTGACAGGCGTTATCGTGCAGCTCTGCTCAGCGCAAACAGGGTTGGCCTGGGAAGCGTACTCGCATGGGGTTGAGTGCTGGAGGAAGAACGTAGAGGCGTCTGCATCGGCACCATTGGAGCCTACGATCCTCAATATTGCTCACTTCAACGACGTCTATCAGGTCACAGATCAGAAGATTTATGTCGACAAGAAAGAAGAGATCATCAATGTTGCAAAGTTTGCAACTATCTTGGCGGATGTCACGGCAACATGGGAGGACAAGGGTGATGGGCACGGCAAGAACGGGCTGATAGTCTTCTCGGGCGACTTATTCTCTCCTTCGGTCGAGAGCGCTATCACTAGAGGACAGCATTTAGTAAGAGATAACCATTTTCGGAACTCTATGGTCTGATGTACATCCTAGCCCGCTATTGTGAACGGCTTGAGGGTTGATATCGGCGTTGCTGGTCAGTCAGATTCTCGCAGTCATACTCATGATACTGACATTTAGCAGGTAATCATGAATTTGACTTCGGTGCGTACCATCCGGGCATTTGGGCACGAGGATACTGAACACTACGTTAGGTTACCCGAGGCTCCAAGAGCTAGTTGAGAATACTGCATTTGTACGTCTCGTTCCCACTGTCGTTCCAAATATTGTCTGAGACCAGACGCCATAAGCCCTGGCTTCTCAGCAATATCGTCGATAAAAACACGGGGAAGGTTCCGGAGCCCATGAAGGAGTTTCACGTACTCGAGCGAGCCGGCGTTCGGATCGGTCTCATCGGGCTGGTCGAGCAGTAAGGGATGCGCTTGAATCTCCCCTCCTCAGTGTCTAACATATCTCAGAGCGTGGATTAAAACGATCCCTGAATGGCCGGAGAACTTCGAATACCAAGATATGGCTGAAGTCGGGAGACGACTATCTGTCAAACTTCGAGATCCCGCTGGTGCAAAGTGCGACTTGATCATTGCTCTCACGCACTCTCGGTACGTACTTTGTATCCCTGTCGTATCCCTGTTGAAATCAGCTCACACACTGGATGGCGTAGCATCCCGAACGTAAGTCCTAGTCTTGTGCATTGCCAATAACAATAGACCTAACCCTGTTCGATGCTAGGATATCAAACTTGCTCGAGCGCTCTTTGCGCTGTCTCCCAAAGGTCAGAAATCCAAGGATATCTTTTCCGAACACGGCGTCGACCTACTCCTTGGCGGTCATGATCACGTGTACTGGATCTCGAAAGGGGTCTCTCACTGGGACGGATTCGACCTAAACACGCCACAACCGGATGCCGCGGACGACCAGGGCGATACACTAATCATAAAGAGCGGTACCGACTACCGAGACCTCAGTGAAATTATCTTAGTCCTCCAGCCCACGCCTACTGGTAGCGTCAGGAAGCGGGTGATTCACGCAATTAAGGGTGAGCTGAGCGTTTAACATGAAGAGAAAGGCATTCGACTAACAATGTCATACGTAGGCAAGCGGCATGTTACGAGGGGACATACTCCTGAAAATGAAGCTCTCAAGGCGATCGTGGATCATGAAACTGCAACTGTCAAGGCCGCGTTGAAAGAGCCCGTCTGCATTACGGACGTAGTGCTTGACAACCGCTCGTCCGAAATCCGATTACATGAGGTCCGTGTTCGCGTTGGGCGACTGGGATCGTGAACTTAATCTTTATTTTAGTCAGTAATAGGAAATTGGGTCGCAGATTGCTTGAGGCCAGCTTACGATGAGGCACTCGCCAAGCTCGGACACAGGAAAGCCGACGGTGTAATCATGTGTATGGGTGATTTCAGAGGAAGTGAGACGTATATGCCAGGTAGAACTTCGTCACCTACAGATTTGCCCACGTATTGACTGAGTTGATAGGTCCTCTTACCTTCGGTGACTTGCAGGGCATCTTATTTTACCCGGATCCTACAGTCGTTGTCGAGCTGGACGCTAATACGCTATGGGATACGCTCGAATCCGGCTTGTCGCTTTGGCCTGCTCAGGAAGGGTAAGCACGTAATCACCAGCGACATTATTTATCTCATAACATATTTTGAAGACGGTTTCCTTCGCTATCCGGCCTTCGCGTCACCTTCGATGGCAGAAGACCTGCAGGACAACGCATCCTAGGAGTCTGGCTTCTGGAAGATACCAAAGTCGGAGCAGATGGGAAGCCTATACTTGTCGATAAGGAGGAGGTGTTGCGCACAAGCACGCGCAGTTACTTAATCATATGTGGAGAGTACATGGTGAAGGGAGGAGACGGCTACGACGTTCTGAAGGGCAAGAAATTGATCATTGCCGGGGAGAATGGACAACCCAAGATAGCACTGGTCAGGAAATTCTTGTTAGGCGAGTTTACAGGCTGACTTCACGCAACCGAACCCTGACCTCTTATACTCTAGGCGCTCAGCTCCTCAATAAGAAGATCAGCGACAAATCAGAAATACAGTCTGCGGATTCCGGGACCAAAGTAGGCGATATCGTTGGCAAAGTCAAAGTGCATATCAAGACAGAGCTGCCTCAGTCGCTACTCGAACTGCCTAAGGTGTCTCTAAAGGTGACGTACCTTTGCTATAGCTGCACTAGCTTTACACTGATGTCCGATCAACATTAAAACGCGCAGGACTGTCTGGAATTCAAGCTACCGCCCTTTTCGTCTCCTCCGGGAAGTCCCATATCGCCATCGGATACAGGTAGTCTCGTCAACTCGCCATCCCTGTCTTCGCTGTCATTTCTCAGCGCAAATTCCCCATCATCTCACGAAGGCACATGCCCAACATGCGGCCAGCGGCTTCCCCCCAGTGCTCCGAGTCGCGACCAGCTCTCTAATGCGGGAGATCACAAGCAGTCGCCTGTGCAGGCAAGCAAGGATACAGCTCAAACGCTACCGGGCGCATTTCAGTCTATCGCGCACGGAGCCAAGGAGACAGCCCACGATCCGATGGTTGGTATCCGCTGGATCGCATCTCGCGCTCTGTTCACTGCCGCCCTTGCCATTGCCGACCACGAAGACGTTGGACTATTGGATTCTTACGAACAAAGCAGGTCGCGCCAGCTAGCTCGACTTCTTCGAAGTGCAAATATAAGTGTCCATCTGCAGATGAACCTCCCTATGTTGAAGAATAGCGGCGATGATGCTCTTGCGGTCGCAGACAAGGTGGATGCTAAGGTGGATGCCGCGGAGGTAGGAGCAAAGAGGGCGCTCCCTGTCATCCATCCGGTCGTCGATGGAAGACTGAAGAATGTTGCTACAGCCAGAGCAGACTAGCTTCTGTTGCGACTACATGTACGATAAGTAGCTGCTGTATTGGAACGAAGTCTGATGTGCCTTAGTCGAATAGTACCATTCCCGCTTGAAGCCGTTTGAGCACTAAAGTACTAAAGAGTCATAGAAATCGATATACAGCTGCAAAGCCTTCCGTGACACTCATCCTCAGACCTCCCGTGAGTTCGGTAGTGTTGAGGCTCTATGTGCGAGTCTGGAGTCTGGCCAGAATTGCGGTGGTCAGCCAACTGAACCGAGCGCAGCGGACTGAGTCGCACAGTAAGCGCTCGGTGCGCCACATCTCGGACGCTTTGGTCCGTGCGATGGACGGCCACAGAGCTTCAAGCGTAGGATACATTCACGAATATATAACTCGATAGATAGAAGTATATTGTAGCACATATATTAAGACAGCGTCCATTCTCGGAGCGTATGCAAGGTCTCGGACGAATCGAACCAAAGATCGAGCGCTTGATGTGCAATAACCTAATCTAGCCGTTAAGTTCAGCTGATTATATACACTCTTTGTAGAAGCTGTGATAGGCTATTGCTGGCTGAAACGTTCGTCTTATCATTCATGCGCACTCATACAAGGATTCCCAGGCCATATGTGGCCTGAATGTATTGACGGAGGGAGTGCCAACTGGACAGGCGTTCCCGACGCACGAAATGAACCGCTCCCGCTTCCGACAGCGAACTTTAGCACCTCGAGATCCCACGGCCTGCTACGACAGAGCGGTGCGATTCATACGCATCTTGGTGAATTCCTGGCACGCCTGGCACGACAACTCGAAGGTGGCACTGCTCAAAGTCGAAGACAAAGGAAGATGGACGCGGACCATCGCTGCTCCGATAAGATTTCTGCCACGCGAGGGTGACACTCATGGAACAAAGGAACTTAGGTCTCTCAGATCGACGTTGAGATTTGGCGTCAGGCAGTCAGGCTTACTATGGCCCATCAAACGCGTGGATGTAACGAGTGACAGTTCGCGTTGCACAGTGTAAGAACGGTACAGTAAGAGGTTGTCGACACGGCGTAAAGAACGGGTAACGACATCCCTACGTGCTACGAATGGCTATTAGAGGTATTACTAAGGTAGAGACAATGCGAAGGCCAGGGATATGCTACAGCTGTGAAGGTTAGCTACAGATACGATACATTACATGCGACAAGAACGAGCAAGGGAGCGAGAGTGTGGACGAGGGGATGAGCTGCACAGAGTACAATGTGCAGTGTTCGATGCGCAATACCGAGGCATTGGGCAGTATGCAAGGAGAACGCCGTGGAAGGCCCGTGGTGCCATGCAGAGACCGGTGACCAGGTAAGTTGAGAGCCTAGCACTTGCACGCCCCACGCCGACGAGACAGGGCGCGGGGCGCACAGAGAATGAGAGTGCAGAACAGGGGCTCTAGAACGCCTTGCAGAAACCGTTGACCGAGAACCAGGATTGATTTTGCGCAGTCTTAAGGAGCTAGATCGGAGGCAGGAAACTCTTGAGGTGAAGCAGAGAGGACCTCTGGAGCAAGTCCCGGAGACAAGGGCACAGAGACTCGAGACCAAGAGCAGATAGCAGCATGCAGACTCGGAGAGCGTTGCACGAGGGTAGCTCGTAGAGACCAGGACGAGCCGTGAGTGCCGTACGCAACGACATAACCGATGTGTGACCGCGGTATACCAGATACCGAAAGTGAGTGGGGGTGGGGGGGGAAGGAGTGGGGATATTGCTAAGCAGCATATAGACTACTTGCTCGGCTTTGCAGGCTCTATAGAGGTTACGCGTTACGCGTTCGCGTCAGAACCAGCACGGTAGGAGAGAATACGATCGCGTACCTGAACCTTTACCGCTGTCTTTGCAGGAGCAATCGGTGTGCGGCTTGAGCGTCGAGCATTTCGTGCATTTATCAGCTGGAACCTGCTTGATGTTCACCGAGCAGTGGTTAGGCATGGTATGATAGTCGAGTGAGGGTAGTAAGACGCGTCGAATGTGATATGGAGGCGATGTTGGTAGCAGACGTAAGCGGTGGTGAGAATGGTATGCCTAGCCGGCTAGACAGGTACGGAGAGCAAGGGTTTTCGAGTTTTGGGAGGGCGTATGGAATGTTTTGCTTGTTTTAGGTGGGGAGTCCAGGGAAATGCACACCTATCTTTTATACTCATCGACTCTCTGCCCATGGCTGCCCGGTTGCCCATGGTCCCCTCTCATTACGCCCGCCAGGCCCTTGGTCCTTGGATACAGTGTATAGCAAAGGCTGAAAGACATGTTTGACGATGCCAGGCCAAAGAAAGGCGCCTGTCCTTTCGTGCATTCATTCCCTGACGACCGGAAATTTTACCCGCGAAATGAGGCCGGTTTGTAGTCTCGTAGCGGCAGGGAGGCTGTTTAGTGGCGCAGGTTTGTCGCGCACGCGTTCCGAACGTGGTGAGATGATGCGGGCTGCGAAGAAAGCTGCCGAGGAGGAACAATGGACCCATTGAGGTTGTTCGAATTAGGACTAGCTAGCTGCAGTCTAGTACATCAAAGGCAGGACGTAGTAGGAAAACCCAGCCGCAAAGGTACACACCACATTAAATGACAAAGGGCTGTGATCAACAGCAGTTCGACCCAAGGGAGTGGAACAATATTTGCCTCGTGTCTACTGGACGTAGCCGTGAACAAAGACTGGACTGGCATGCAGCCAGATAGAGAGGTTCCTCACAAGTCAAAGGGCGCTATGCTTGATTTTGCTTACCAAGATGCTCAGACAGAAGAGAGGAAGCAGCTCGAGTTCTTACTGTACGATTTCGTCGGTGTACTAGCATAGAGACACATCAGAGATACTCATCACGACTCCCGACGATGATGACAACCTAGCGGATCGACGTACCGCGCGCAATTTACTGTAAGGCTTATAGCGGTCATCGTCATACAGATCCTGTACTTTAGAGGCGGTTTAACATGATAGAAGGACTGTAGCAAGTATCGGCATTTATCGACCGTTGTAGCGGTGAACATGACGAGCTCGACATGATGGTCGGCGATGAAAGGAAGCGGCGGCGAGCGCCAAAGCGCCCAACTCATTTTCTTTCCCACCGTCATCATGCCCCAGCAGACCGCCGTCCCCGCCCTCTACTACCGCCTTTTCTTCCTCTATATCGAGCCCCTATCCGCCTTGGTTGGCGCCTACTACGCTGCTGGTCAGCCTTCCACCTATCTCGCGCTTCTATCTCCTACGACGACCTCCATCGCGAGTTTGAAGCCTCCCGTTGCACAACCCTCGACGCCGACTCTTATCTCACTCTACCAGCTCTCCAATCTCTATTTACTCTTCGCTCTCAACGAACATCTCGTCCTCAGCTCGACTACCTCCCTTCGCACGTGGAAGCGCCTTCTCTTCTGCCTGTTCGTCGCAGACGTAGGACACCTTGCAACGATGATCCCTCTCGCGCTCGAGAAGGGATGGACGGCGGTGTTCTTGCAGTTCTGGGCATGGACTGCGATGGAATGGGGTAGCGTGGGCTTTGTCTACATGGGAGCGCTGTCGCGTATGTGTTTCCTTCTTGGGGTCGGGGTCGGGATCGGAAATACGGGCCGGAGTTCCCGGAGCGACCTCCAGCAAAGCGCAAACAAAGATGAGTGAGAGAGGTCAGTGAATTTGCTTACTGGTATGCCCCTTCCTACGACTACCTTTTTACTATCGTTTTAATCACTTATAATTATCCTCTCGCTTCCCAGCCCCGGCGTGTAGTCTGAAAAATGCGTGTCCGTGTATGAGGCACAAAGTTGGCACTTGCCTTCCAATGCCCGACATACGCAAGTTAGGATACGGCTGAAAGTACTCTGTGTATCCTAGGCATGAAGCTCCACTACAGAGAAACACCTGTATAATTGACGTGCAGGCTACATCTATCGACGTTACCTCCCGGTGCCTATGTTTGTTACGACAAGCGTACCGCCTGAGCGAGCTGTTAGTAAGTAGGCAAGTTATACGATATATGACGGTTCACATACCAAGTACTGGTACCCAGTGGCTTGTGCTCACTAACATCTATCCGGCCACTAACAAAGACACGCCACCCCGACAAGCGTCGATACCCCGACGAAGAATTCTACGGTGATACTGGCTCGGATGCGCATACAAAGGTCATGCAGCCATCCTACGGGTTCTCTGGGCGAGTTAGAGCGAGCTGAGAGGAGTTGGGAGCGCAAGGGTGTTGCGAAAGATGAAGGTATGAACCACGGTGACCGTAGGATAGGTCTTATACGAGTGCGAACTTTGCAGTGCATTCACTGCACAAGGCTCATTCCGGGGCGGGAATGTGATATTAGAAAGGTGTGGTTCTGCTTTGCCTCGTTGTCACATCACAGGCGACCAGGTGACTACCACATACAATACAACGAGGCGCGTGAAATTATTCTTTGTTCCGCATCACAAGCTTATCTCAGACTCATCGATACCTTGGATAGTTGAAACATGCGCTGCTATGTTCGCAATGTTTCCTTTGGACGGCCGCCGAACACTGTCGTGATTGGTCTCTGCTACAGAATGAGCTTTCGAACTGCCAACGCTCTCATCGTGCACGAGTATGCACCGGCTGAGCCAGCGATTGAGCTCGTAACCAAAGGCATAGGTGCTCCTCGTCATTCAGCGTACAAGGCATGCTGCAGGCTCTACCGTGGAAAACGATCTCTGTGCAGCCATTGTTCCAGTCCCTAGGACTGTGAGTGTCGTCGTACTATTCATGGTGTGTGTTATCCGATCTCTGTTCTTACGCCGGCCTCGTGTCTGACGGGTGGCATTTTTTGCATCGCGTCTAATTCTCGGTCGATTCATCCTTAGTCCTCTCCGAAGGTCCTTCGTATGAACAGCATCGACACTCTCAATGGTCCTCACTGAAACCCGTGCATCACTGCACAAGAATATGGACGAGGTCGACAGCGTCGTCTTGGTCACATTGGCAGAGGCAAGGCAATTTCGGGATTAGTCCGCGTCCCATCCTCGACACGCCCCCCAAGCAAGGCGGCGCGTACAGTGAGCCCATTGTTCTCCTTGGTCTAGCTATTCATGGTCAAGACTCCTAAACGAAGAGCATGCTCCGCATCCGAATGGTTTTTTCCGCCGCTCACGTATGTCGTATTCCGCCGACCAGGAATTAGTGGCTCTGAATTGTCGAGGCATATTGTTTTCGTCGAAGAACCACCCTCAACCGAGAGCCTCTGGCTTTCGCCGAACAACAAGTCTCCCCGCACCACCGGATACTTCATTTCCGACATGCCCTCGGCCCCTTTCGATGCTCAGCCATTTCCATCCCGGGAGCTTTGGTTGCTGTGCGATTCAGCTTCTCGCTTAGTTCCACCACTCGAACAACACAGTCCTACCGTTTTCCTTGATCCGCATCCCTTCTCTTCAATTCTCCCGCTCTTCGCATCTTTTTGGGGTATCCTGTTTCTTCAACAGCGGAAAACATACGAATCGCCAGACAAATACGTTGGAACCCAAGATGAAGCTGTTCGGTACTAGGGTATCCGCCCGAGATACCTATGTGGCTAGGCTCCCGAGTGACACCTCATTTCGGCAATCGTTGAGGGGCGAAAACTTCATCGGGACCTTTTCCGACTGCGCAACTTCACAACTGGTACATCCAGGTCTCTCACTATTGTGCTACAAAGGGAGGACGAAACAGGAATAGTCGCAGTTTTGTTTCCTGTGCGTGTCAATTTGTTTTTGTTGCCCGTTCACGAAGCCTAGAGAACCCACTCTCTGTTGTTCGTGAAGCTGTGCAGTGCTCGCTTCTGTTGCTCTCGCTGGGCATGAGGAGTACGCATGTATGCCATCCACTGATGGTTGCAAAAGGTCTGTATCGTGATCTGTCGATACATTCACTCCAAGCGAGACGAGGAGGCGCGTATGACACCAATTCGGCCTCGCACTTTTCCGTGAGGACTTGTATGTCTGTTCCAGAATCACGAATGCTTATTCATGGTCGTTTCACAAGGGTGATGCTAGGGAAAGGTGGGAAAACAAGGAGTTCGCTATAAAGTCACTTCACAGAGCTGCAACCAAATCGCTTTCACTTGCCCAGATATTTCTCATCTTTCGTTTCTGAGATCGACTCTACCACTTCCTCGACGGACCCGGAGACTTCGCCGCTTTGCTCGAGCTCGATGTTAGCCATCGGGCCTTTGAACCAGTACATCCCTCCGTACTTCGGGAAGAAGTAGTATGCAATGCACAAACTAATCCAGCCGCCGCTCACGACGACGGTGTAGTTCATGGTGCTACCGGTGGGTCCCGGGTTTGTGGGGAACATAACGATCACGATGGCAAGTGTATTCCAGATGACGGCCGTGGTGGCTACGGGGATGCTCTGTGCGAGGTTAGTAATCTTCCTACCTCAACGACATCGGTCGTTTTACTCACGAATATCCCTAAGGAAAACGGCCCCGGTCTCCAGGGTGTCTTGCTCAAAAGCCGGCTGGCAATGGGTATCGTGTAGGCAATGTAGAGACCGACGACGGTAAGACTGAATATTGCGCTCGTCGCGCTTTGCCCCGCAAATGCCAGTAGCCCAAGTAAGAGCCCGACGAAGCTGACGGCCCATACGCAGTTTACTGGGGTTTGCGTATATCGGTTCATTCGGTACAGGTAACGTGACAGAGGTAACGCGCCATCTCGCGCAAAGGCGAAGGTCTGTCTCGAGGCAGCAACCAGCTAAGAGGCCGTGTAAATCAACTGACTTGAGATACATCGCGACGCGCTTACAGTGTTGACACCGACGATCCACCTACAAAGGTGGGGTAAGCGTCGTTCGGGCGTAAGATGAGCATATGAACGAACTGAGCGAGAACGATGAAGGACCAAATGATTAGCGTCCCTTTCGTCCCGAAGCTATTGAACAAAATCTGACAAGCGCAATATGAGCACTCGCAGCGTGAAAAGTGTTGAGCTCACGGTAGCCATGGGCTGCCCAATAGGACTCGCCATGATCATCGCAGTGTCTTTGCCCATGTTGAAAGCCAAAGCGAAGTAGATACCTGAGGAAAACGTGTCCCGCAAATCAGCGGAAAGATCTCCCATACATTAGGGCTGAACATAAGAGCATAAAACGTACCAAAACCGAGGACTACTGAGCTACCGAGAGAAGATACTATGGCTGTAGGCACAGCCGTTGCTGCATTCGCGGCTTCTTCGCTCATGTGCACTGGTGTGTCGTATCCAGCTTCGTAGAAGTGTAAGCAGAAATTTTTGATATACATGGAATACTCACCCAAAACCCACAGCGGACCGACGAAACCGAGAATGAAAGCAAATCCGGTAGGCCATACCGTTACTGAGATCGTCAATTATTCAATCTGATTTGAATATCGACGGTAGTACTTACAGTTCATGAATTGTCCGAATACGTATCTTGCTGTGTTCCTGAACTCCGAAGGAGTAGCAGCCGGTACGCCTATGATTATCGCCACGCATAAGCTATGACTCTCGTAAGCATGACTACAACAATGAAACAATCCTGCATAACGCACAGGATATTGAGTAGACTATATGCCATTTGCATACGAGCGATAATTACAGAAGCTAGAGAAGCAGTCAAAGCCGTCACCAAGAACACTGCGATAAAAACAGCGCTAGTTTCTTCAGCGTAGAGAAGAGTGGCACGGAGGAGGGAACTTACAACAGTTGACCAGTACTAGGAACGAAAGTCAGGCCGGACCCGATGCTGACCGCCGCCATCAGCTGAACAGCACATCCCCACTCTGTCGCAGCCATAGCAGCGACAAGACCCATGGTGTTCGAATCTGGACTCGGTATCCGTAATGAGCCGCAGTGCTGGCACAAAATTCACTCACAGCCAACGATCCACGAGAGAAGATATCTCCACCGAGGTGAGGCGTATTTGAAAGTCCAGAAGTACAGCCCGCCTGCGGTTGGTGCTGCTGAGCTCAACTCGGCAAGAGCGCACGCCAAGGTCATGGCAAAGACGCTGCATACTGTCCACTGCGTGACAAAGATAAGTCATGGACTCGATTCATGAAAAACAAAGATACGTACGCCCCAGACTAGAGCAATCGATCCGCCATTAGGCAGAGAAAGTGTAAGTGTCGACCTGCAGTTGATAGACGAGGTTGAACAGTCAGGGACAGAGAAATATTAAGGCCCACGCACGCTGCTGAAGGAAACAGACCTATAAGACTGAAAGCTATGCCGAACACCTCCAGCGGGCGAAAGTCGCGTTTGAATTCTTGCCTGTAACCTAGGCCGGCCAAAAGCTGTTCGTCTTGCCGCAACATGAGGGTTAAGAATCAGATATGCTTTGCGAAGTGACTGCGTCGCATATCGAAGTATTCACACGAAGTGAGGTCAGTTGATATCTTCCCCGTGAAGGTGCTGATTGTGTTATCGGTATGCCGAAGTCAGCTTTGTACCTTTCCTCTAGTTATGGAATAACGCTCACACTCGCAGGCACCTGCAATGAAGACATCATCTCAGGTAGCACGCACAAGCTCACAGTGTGATACTACACGACCAAGACGGACGTTTTCACACGAACGTGGGTTCGAGAGACCATGCATCCACTGATAGAGTATCCAATTTACGATCCGCCTTACATCGGAGGTCCAGCAAAGATAAGGTCCTGGGAATTACTACTGAAATAACTAGTCAGAACTTGGAGCGGAGAGCCCACGCCACAAAGCTTTCTCACCATTTTATCTTCTGAGCAGCGCTCAGGTTGATCCAAGTCGGCCATGAGTCTGTTTTCAGATAACAAGGTCGCTGAGTGCTATAATCGTAGCTTCGTTCATAAAATTATGGCAAGACGAGGGTCGGGACGAAGTCCTATGCATCACGAGATTGGTAGATCTTTTTACACGCGCTAATAATAGACGCCTTAAATGTCGTTCCAAAATAGGAATGTTACTAAGTTCGATATACCAGAAGCCGTCCTACTTGCGCCGTATACATCGTAAGAGTCTGTATACTCGATGAATTACAAAAGTACTAGGGAGTCCCACAGGTACTCATTGAGGCTCCGATTCATGCAAAGACGAGTCCTCCTCCTTGGATTCAGGTTCTGTTACGGTTTCGGCCCTCGATACTCGCAGATCGGGATCGATGGTTGAGATGGGACCGGTAAACCAGTGTACGCCACCATACTTGGGAAAGTAGAAGTATATGACGCACAACCCTATCCAGCCTCCACCAACAGCGACGGTGTAATTCATCGTGTCTTCTGTGGGATTGGTGTCGGCGGGAAACATCACCATTACGATGGCGAAGATATTCCAGGCGACAGCGATAATAGTCACCGGTATGCTCTGTGATATCATTCAATTATCTGGAACAAATTCAGAATGAGGCTGCCTCACAAGTTTTCCAAGGTAGAAAGGTCCTGGACGCCATAAAGTGTGACTATAGAGCCGGCAGGCTATCGGTACCGCGAAGGAGCCGTACGAGCCGACAACTGTCACTGCGAATATTGCGTTGACAGCTGTAGGGCCGGCGAAAGAGAACAGCCCAAGCAGTGCGCCCAGAAAAGTTGCGGCCCAGACGCAATTGACAGGTGTTCCAGTAGTGCGGTTCACACGGTATAGATATCGTGAAAATGGCAACGCTCCGTCACGAGAGAATGCAAATGCTTGTCTTGATGCTGCGACCAACTGTGGTGCACCGCAACGTCAGCGTCGATATCATTTTCATAGAGCATGAGTGCTTACACCATTAGTACCTACAGCCAGCCTGGACATGCAGTCAGTAAGTCGTCTGACAGGTCATGAGACAGACACGCACTGGGAAAACAGTAGGAGACCCCATATTGTCAGCATGCCTTGTTTGCCTAGACTATTGAGTAGGATCTAGATATAAATCAATCAATATGGACATGCGTCAATCAGGACGTCACACGCGCCACAGCCATCGGTTGACCAATAGGACTGTCCACTATAGATTCAATATCTGTGCCCATGTTGAACGCTAGAGAGAAGTTGATTCCTAGATGCTTTCAATGTCATCGTATAGATCGAATACGTGAATTAGATCGGCTTACCGAAACCGAGAACGACAGCAACGCTGAATGAACTAACAATAGATATTGGGATAGACATGCTCGCGTTGGCGGCCTCTTCACTAATATGAATAGGTGCGTCATATCCCGCTTCACGGCAGTCAATGCAGTCAATCTCATTGATCAATTTCTTAGTGAGTTGAAGCCCGATACTCACCCATTACCCACAAGGGACCTGTGAGACCCAAGATGAAAGCAAAACCGGGCGTCCAGTCGCTGACTACGTCAAGATGTTCATTCCGACATATTGAGCAGAAATTCCAAACAAACGTTATACGTACGATTGGTGAACTTCCCGAAGACATCCGCAGCACTATTCCTCAGGTTGGAAGGCGTCCGTATAGGAACAGCAATGATGACGCTAAAGCAGAGCCTACGTACGTACGTCAGATCATCGCGCAGACACGTTTGATAGAGCGCAAACTCACAGTAACAGCACGCACACAAAAAGTCCTTGAAGCCGCGCAATAGTCCGAGTTGCTATGGATGCGAGGATTGCCATCAAAATGTATAGCGCGAGAAATAGCCCACTGGAATCATAGTAAGAATTGCAGGGCGAATGGTATTGGAAGGCTTACAATAATTGGCCAGTCGTCGGTTTAAAGGCAAGATCGCTTCCAATACTAACTGCTGCCATAATCTGGACAGCAAGTGCCCAAACGACACTAGCAATTCCGGCCGCGAACCCCATAGTATTGTTATCTGGAATCAATGTGAGTTTACAGCTGTCTCTTAAGCGAATAGTGAGACGCACAGCCTACTATCCAGCACAGAAGATTCCTCCATCGGGGAGGTGCGTACTTGAAAGTCCAATAATATAGACCGCCCGCAGTAGGGGCTGCAGAGCTTAGCTCTGCTAGTGCGCAAGCCACGCACATGCCAAAAACACTGCATACAGCCCACTGCGGATTGCTATCAGTTCGAACTATCTCTGAGATATCTGCGGTGACTCACACCCCAAACAAATGTAGTAAGACCACCATTCGGCAGCGATAGATTCAAAGAGGATCTGTTTTGACAGATCAGTCATGATCGCAAGCACGATACTAAGATGAGGAGTACGTACGCAATCGATGGAAATAAACCAATAAAGCTGAATGCTAAGCCAAAGACTTGTAGAGGATGAAATGCTCGTTTAAACTCTTGCTTATACCCTAGACTTGCCAATAGCTCGACATCGCTTTCATGGGGCCGCATTTCGTGTCCAGTCGTGCAATCGCGGGAAGGATGGCGCACTCATATCGTCCGGAGATAGCCTCTTTATACGCTGAGCACGGTGATGAACCTTGGTATGCTTTTTCAGTCAACATTGACAGGCGGTCGCTTTCTCCAAAGCATGTGCACTACGACGGTCAGTCGATTACCGCGTAGGGAAATAGATAGGCTGATATCCTGGTGATAAGAGCAGGCAAATATGTTACGAGTGTGTCAGAAGCCATAGAAGCGGATACATACATACGGTATTTTGAAGTCCTGAGAAGATCAGACACATCGGAAGGTCTCGTGAACAAATGTGTTCTGGTCGTCTCCTCTTTTACGCACGTTCGTGACACCGTCGTGGCTCGGAGCTCGGGGCCAAAGCTTGGAGAATGAGGAGCCCGAGACGCTGCCTGTCCTGCGCAAAGCCACAAGACACGAGCTAGTAGCGCTCATAGTTGTTGCCACGAGGGTATTCACGCAATAAGAACTTCGCCAACAACACAATCTATGCTATTACTCTTGTAGTAAGCTGAGTCTGTGGAGAAATAATGAGATGAACGAGGAAGTTTACATCAAAATAAAATGTGACTTGCCTTCGTATGATCAGCTTATGCAAAAGAGGAAACGGGGTGTTTGCGTACTAGTGTGGTAAGCGACTAAGTCCTCGAGGTAAGCGGCGTGGCGCAAGAACAATGAACGCTTACATAATATGACATTCCAAATTTGGAAGGTCTTTAAGTTCGACGCCAAGCTTTGCTCTTTGCGCTTCGCCGCGGATATTCTTCGAAGCACGGCAGTACATCACTTTGAGAAGCTGGCGCGGACGAGAACATGAGAAGAAGAGATACTAGAGCTATCAAACGTAGTTACTCGGCCTATCCTACATGGGCTGAGACTCCGTCAAAGACGACTCCTCTTTGACTTCCTTGAAAGAGCCGGAATCGGGTTTTGGCACTTGAGCATCGACAGTGGCAATCGGACCTTCAAACCAATATACCCCTCCGTACTTCGGAAAGTAGAAGTAGATGATACACAGCCCCACCCAGCCCCCGCTGACAACCACCGTATAGTTCATCGTTTGACCAGTCGGATTAGTGCTGGAGGGGAACATGACCATCACGACGGCGAAGGTTGTCCATAGGGCGGCGATGGTATTTATGGATATGCTCTGTGCTAGATATTTAGCACGTTTTGCATCACACTATGTAGGTGGGTTCCTTACGAGTTTTCCTAACGAGAAAGGCCCTGGCCGCCACGGCGCCCCACCATACAGCCGGCAAGCTATGGGTATGGCAAATGAGCAGTAGGATCCGACAATCGCAACTGTAAAGACAGCGTTAATAGCTATAGGGCCCGCAAACGCAAAAAGGCCAAGCAGAATTCCTAGAAGAGTTGCTGCCCAGACACAGTTCACGGGGGTTCCGGTGAAGGTATTCACGCGATAAAGATACCGCGATAGTGGTAGGGCGCCGTCACGCGCAAACGCAAACGCTTGCCTCGATGACGCAACCAACTACATCCGAGCGACTTATCAGTGCCAACGTTCTAGCGTGCAGCGGCGGACGTACTCCGTTAGTGCCCACCACCAACCTACACGCCGTTTAATTCATATATTCATGGAGACTGTGGGGCACGTACTGCGAAGCGAGTAAAGCGACCCATATCACCAATGTTCCTTGTTTTCCAATGCTGTTAAACAAGATCTATAGGTCTGTTTGGCATGTGTCGAACGGCTTGGCGCTCAGTTGGACTCACCGCGGCCATGGGTTGTCCAATAGGGCTGTCCATAATGCCTTCGATGTCAGTGCCCATATTAAATGCGAGTGCAAAGTTGACGCCTATTGGTAGCAATCGTTGAAGTTCGTGAGAGTCAAGGAGGTGGTAATAAAAATGGTTACACACCAAAACCAAGTATAACTGCCGCACTGAAGGATGATACAATCGAGACTGGAACTGCCATGCTAGCATTTGATGCCTCTTCGCTGATATGTATTGGCGCATCATAGCCCCCTATATAAGCCCGCCATTCAGCGCCCCAGAAACGTAGTAGAATATTTGAAATCACCCATTACCCACAATGGTCCTGTAAGACCCAAAACGAAGGCAAAACCAGGTTGCCAGCCGCTGACTAAAATTGACGTGAATAACATCGCGATATGATTAAGAAATATAAATACGAACGATTCGTAAATGATCCGAATACCTCTGTGGCATTATTCTTCAGAGAAGAGGGCGTCAATACAGGCACCGCAATGATGACTCCAAGACACAATCTGACAACGTGACTGTCATCACACGTTGCCCAAGTCCAAGAACGAAGGGCTCACAAAAGCATCAAGCAGACAAAGGAAGTCTGAAAGCGAGCGAGAGCCCTTGTAGCGGCAGAGGCGAGGGTCGCAGATAAGAGGTAGAGCGCAACGAATACCGCACTGTAAAGGGTGTGAATGCGCGCAAAATGGTGAAGCGCGATACTGCTCACAAGAGTTGTGCCGTCGTCGGGGTAAAGGTCAAATCGCTTCCAATACTAACAGCCGCCATTACTTGGACCGCAAGTGCCCAGATGACGCTGGCGGTCCCGGCTGCAAAACCCATTGTATTGTTATCTATGAGGGTATAAGGTTAGTGAATATATGGCAGGTCCAGATTTACCAAATGACGCTTACAGCCTACAATCCAGCACAAAATTCGCCGCCATTTCGGTGGTGCATACTTGAACGTCCAGTAATAGAGCCCTCCAGCGGTCGGAGCGGCAGAGCTCAATTCTGCTAGTGTCAAGGCCACACACATCCCAAACACGCTACACACAACCCACTGCAAAATTATTCCAGTCCACACGTTCCGGTTTAAAGCCGCCTCTAGATACACTTACACCCCATACGAAAACTACGAGACCACCATTTGGAAGAGACAAGCTGAGAGTCGACCTAGTGATGCCGGTTAGTATGAAGGCGTTACATATAAGTCAGATGAACGACGTACGCCAAGGATGGAAATAGTCCTATATAGCTGAATGCTAGTCCAAAGAGCTCTAGTGGCCGGAATTCTCGTTTGAACTCCTGCTTATACCCCAAGTCTGCCAGTAGCTCGACATCGCCAGCTTGAGGGTGCATTTCGACGTCAGCGGATAGTGCAAGGCGAAGAGATAACGAACTTACGTCTTTTCCGATTGCGAGCAATATATACTTTGACTGTATCTGTATTGAGCCCTGGTACGATGGTTTTCCATCTAGCTGTCATGACCCACAATGAACCTTGGAATAATTAATGCATGCAACATTGCTTGACAGACGCTACGACGTAGTCACACGAGTGGCAGTTCAGCGGCAATCCAACGGATGCATAGGCTCCTCAGATATCCTGCTATCTCCGAGATAGCACTGCAGAACTGTTGTCTATATGTGGATTCTGAGAAGCTGGCTGCGTGGTGCAACTATGATCATGTTTTTCGGCTACCGGAAAGCACCAGATTCTATGAGTGGTCTTGTGAGCCCATGCATGCGTGAGTAAAGGCAGAGCTCCTACTCTGGCATCGTCTCCTTCGCACCATCAACTGCTGGGTACTTGAAGTGGTGACAGTGCGAGAGGACACTGGACAGCGACTCGGAGCGAGTCTCAGAAGATCTCGGCGCTTACGTACACGTGGCATAATGTTAGCGCCCTAACGTTTGACACGGCTATCGAGCTTGGCTCATATACCTTCGTACCGACCTGATATTTACTTCCAAAATATGGCCAGATAGGTCTTCCTATCGCACAACTTGCTCTATGGAACACGGTTACTACAACTCGCCTTCGTAACATCACCGTCTTCTTCCTTACATTGCAAGTAGCCGGGAAACGGTATTGTACATGTACGGTAGACGGGGAGACTACAAACGGAATCTGGTGCAAAAAGTATGTGTGTTGCATGATATTCTGCATCGATCGTAGATTTTACATGTCAGATTTACGCATTAACGCACCAGAGTGAACCTTCAAAATGCTATGAGATAGCTGACTTTGCCTCGTTCCACATCTTCTCAAAGAGGGTCGCGATAAATGTTGACGTTCGGCGCAGGTCTAGGTCGCCATTATAGGAGCCAGGTTTCCCGGCGAGAATATATTCTACATGTACGGTGAAGGGCTTGCTGATGCCTCCGGTCGGCCCCATCATACCGCGCAGCGCACCGAAAAGCTCGATCTTCCGTATGTCAACCAAAGACAGGGCATGGGCTGCAATCCATTGAGATATCTTTAGCGTGAATTCTTCGGCTTGTTCGGCAACAGAGAGTGCTTGCTTAAGCCCGTCAAGGGAAGAAGTTGCGTGTTTGGCTGAGCTCAGTGTGGCCAAAGCGCCCTCGTATGCGGCATACTCTGCGAGGGACGTGAGCGTATTGAGACTATGGACCGCATCGTTGTACACAGCGTCGTTCGCCGCCTTGTAAGCAGCAAGGGCGTGCTGTGTGCCTTGTAGAGCGACAAACTCCGTGCCGGTTCCAGTTGCCTTGACGGTCGCCTGAGCCGCGGAGACTGCGGCGGCGGTGGACTTATCCACACCCTCCAAAACGCCCCGAGCTGCAGCTATGGTGTGAGGAGCAGCATCTCTTGCAGCTTGAAGTGCGCCTTGGGCCGCGCCGATGGCTGCCTTATCGGCGACATAGCCAGTGCTCTGAAGGACGCCTTTCGCGGCTCTCAGCACCCCATCAGCAGTGCGCATCCCAACTTCCAAACCGCCTAGCTTGATTCCAAGACCTGCGATGGCAATGCGGCGGGGGTCGAGTTTATGAAGATGTTTGAAGTGGTCGATTTGGTGATTCACATTATCAATCTGGTGCTGGATGCCGTCAACCTTGCTCTGTGCGTTGCTTATGGTCCGCTCGGCATTTCCTGAGAACGCAAAGTTCATAGTTCGTGGATACACGGATACCAGGTTACGTACCGAAGTCATGACTCATCTTATTCTCCGCGTTCTGTACGTTACGAGACGCCGACGCTATCTTTGACTGAGCATCTCTTTTGGCCTGGTCCACCTGCTTCTGCGCGCCGGCCAGCGCACTGGCTCTGTTATTGGTAGCCTGTTGTAACGCACTCTGCGCTTTCTTAATAGCCTGTTGTCCAATATCGAATATCAGTATGATCACTGATGAGGCGCGTAAATATGTTGATTACAGCGTTATATGACACCTCGGCAGCCCGTACGCTGTCGGAAAGACGCGCAATCTGTGCGTTGTAACTGGAGATTCTCTCCTGAGCATCCTGCATGACCTGATTTCGCTTAATTGACCATGCTTTCTCTTTGACGGCCATATCACGTTCAGCATCAGACTACCGGATGTATGTAAGATTGTCATTGAAACCAGAGATGCTTCAGGACGTACGATGCGCTTGTCCACAACGGCTTCTGCGGCTTTAAGCTCATTCTGCGCACTTGTGAAGCCTCGGCGAGACGCGACTTCGGCGGCATTGAATTGGTCGATAATCTGATCTTCGACATATTGTAGGATATGCTGCTCCATAAGTGCATGGAATATGAAATTTGCATTGGCGATAGAGCCGAACGATACTGCGCCGACAAGTGTAGCTTCCAGATTGAATAGTAACAGATCTGTGAATTTGAGCGTCTGAAAAGAAGAAAAGCTCAGTCAGTGAGTTCACACTACCGCTAATGTTGCTACTGACCGTGTCGAAGGTAAAAGCAGGTCTAGGCATGACATCGACTTGGACTGATACCGCGGCTTCTGAATCAAAGAAAGTCACCATGCCATCGATGTCGATATGTTGACGGGTCTTAGAAAGTTCAATATCTAGGGTAGGTCTCGGATCGTTGACCCCGCGAACAGCGAGCGGGCCAAGAGTGAAGTCGTCTAGAGAACCCTTTATAGAGACGGCGGCTGACCCAACTGAACAAGCAATGTTTGCCCGTTTGCCAAAGACGACAACAGATGCTTGGAACGAAAATCCCGGAGGATAGACAATTGTGCCAATGGTCGTACCCGCCGGGCAGATGTACAACTCCACATCCTCAAACCGGAGGAAATCAGGAGGTGCAGGAATTGAGAGGCCGGTGACGGCATTTGCGAAAGAAATCAAGTCATCAACGTCAATGGCTTGCACCTTGCCACTGATAAGTTCGCCTACAATGTGCACGAATCAGTAAATCGGCTTTATAATTGGTGACATAAACGTACGGTCAGGGCTTTCGTTAATTTCCATTGCGATCGATGCAGAAGCTTTCCCGATTGCTAGTCCGGCCGCAATACCGAGGCCACTAGATAGATGAAGGTGAGCTCGTCCGACCTACATCTAACCGACAAATATAACTTACCTTGGTAGTCCGCTGACGAGGAACTGAACAAAAGTGATGTCGATGGACAGTGCGACATTGGGACCTATCTTGACATCCCGGCCCAAGCCAAGAGGGTCCGTCCAATAGCCAACCATCTGCGCGCTGGCACTGGCACCAGTTGGGTTGATAGCCAGAGACATTTGGAAGTCCAGTATATTGGGAGATGGCGTGACAGGTACCTTGACGCCAGCGATGAGCAGTAAAGCGGGTGTTGTTCCAGTCTGTATGCGTAGTTGGAATGGGTCACTGACAATTCCACGACCAAGGTGCACGACGGAGTCAGCGGACGTGTGGATGTCAAGCGTAAACCCTGCCGTTTTAGACCATTCAGCAGTTAGTATCAGTCCATTCGTCGGCGTAGAATTCCGCATGAGGGCGTCCAAGGCGCTAATGGGGGCCAACGCCGCACATATTTGCACACCTTGATGCAACGCGTACGGCACGCTAATCGCGTTCGATACCTGGGGATCGTCTTGGGAAGCCGCCGCAAAGACGGCCTCGGCGAGTGCAAAATCGAGGAATGATCCCTTCAACTCCGGAGCGAGCTTAGAGAGAGCCAAAGAATCAGTGCCCGTGGAAAGCGCGGCGACTATCGTCCACTGGAGTCCACCGTTAGCGTCCTTGTACAGGTGTGTCGCAGCGTCAAAGACGAGGCCTTCAAAGGTAACCTCTCCCCCGAGCATAACTTCCGAGCCGCTTGTGCCTTTCACCAGCTCGATCTCGACATATGCCTTTTCCAGCTCAACGTCACCAAACTTGACGCCACCGCTAGACGTAACGTCGCCTCGGATAATGACACCAGTTGGGCCTATGGTGAGCGTAGCATCCGCGGCAATGTGTCCCTCGACCTGGACATTCTGGAGTTGGATGACCAGTCCGCTTTGGGCGGTAACCACTATCGAAGCCGACCCAATGCTGATATCCACCTCGGGCAATGTAAGGAGCTCGCCGGTGATAGACTCAAAGATATCAGAAACAGATGTGAGATTGAAGTCGACAACGCTCGCCGAGATGGTGAACGCTCCATCTTGAACATACGAGCCTGAGAATACGGCGGTAGTCGCATTATATAGGAAGACCGCGGAGACCGAGAGGTCGAATGACTGCAAAGGCGCAGAGACACTCAAATCCGCGTCAAATGAGACGTCCGACAACTGCGAGAGATTGCGATCAATAATATACCATAGATAGAGGGAGCTAGCGTACCTGAAAACCACTCACGCCGAGTACATCCTCCCAAATGTCGCCTTTCAAGTCTGCAGAAAGATGAACGTAGCCGCCAAGCTCACTGATGCGATAGTCGAGGTCTAGCGGTGTCACTGAGCTAGGGATATCAAGGGCCAACGTGCCGAAGATGCCAAATCCAAAGTCCATGGCGGTGTGTGGCTTGGGCTGTCTCTCCATACGACGAATACCGATTAGCTCGACGCCGACCGTGGTGAGAGTGAGACCCTTGCAGATAGGAACTTGTACCCCAGGGAACGTGCCATCGAGTGTGAAGCTCGGTACCTTGAGCGATGTACCCCAATCTTGCCGCATACCTAAGCCAGTATGGAGATGGATGATGGGCTCCTGAACCTTCAAGACGGTCCGGAGAATGTTATACAGGAGCCCGCAACTAGGCTGTATGACGAAGTCGGCATCCGCATGCCACCCGATCGCCTTAGTCGGGTCCAAAGCGACATTTTGATGCATGAATGTTACATTACGAAGAGTGACGCTGTCGAATGGAGTACCCTTGAGAATCGGAAGAACGCTCGAGAAGTTGAAATCCCCAGATATGACCGCCCTGTCGTAGACTGGTGAACCTGTAGCGGGTGGTGTAACATCAGCGGGGAGCGGTCCATTCCAGCTGAAAAACTGAGCAGTGAGGCCTTTGATGCCGAACAGATCAATCTGTCCCTCCAAAGTGAAGCCAGCGGGAGGCGGATCCACGGTATTCAGAACAGAATCTGCGATTCCTAACTTCTGCTCAGTGGCACTGGGAGAGGATGAAACAGCAGGTCCCGCGTCGGGGACTGTTTGAGGCTGCACGATTGGCATCGACTGTTCATCGGCATGGGGGAGGACACTGGCTGAGCGCACAGTAGCACCGTTGACGACAAGTGGCGACTTTGCGGGTTTCGATGAGGTGACTGATCGCCACTGGTGCGCAGCGTTCATAGTCAAGTCCTTGGTCGCCATGTGCGACATAGAGGTAGCACTCTGAGACGCATTCCCAGCCATAGACACGGTGGGCGGTACCGAGTTCTGATTCGTTACTATCGACCGTGTTGTCGACAAGGGAGTAGCTTGAGGGTGAGTGGATGGAGCGTCAGATGGGGTGGCGCTGGTGCTCGGAGGAGAGGAACTCGATGACACGATCGTAGGACCCGAGGGGTTGGCACTGGGAGGTGACGAACTTGTAGAGACAGCCGTTGCGGTGACGGTACTAGTGATCAGCGGTGTGCTTCCTATAAGGGGCGCAGGTACTGATGAGATCTGTCTCGTAGCGAGTCCCGCATCCTCAATGGCTTGCTTGACATATGCACCGAGGATGGCCGTGTCTAACACGGCTTCGAATCGGAAGGGTATGTACCTGCTAAAAGGGTCATAGTCGACACTACCGTTGAGATTGATATTCTGAAAAAAAGAAATGAGTATTGTAATTCATCAAAGAGGTGATAGTACTTGCCACATCAGCGTAGTTGAACGTGAACACGTAGTTCAGCTTCATGCACAGCCACCACAAGCTTTTCTCGTCCTTGGTGCGCTGCGCCTCAACCCAGGCTGGTATATCGGTCTCATCGAAAGAAGCGTCGACCTTGCGACGTCTGACTTTGCCGGTTAAGACGTTGAGCGTGACCAAGTTACCGCCGTCTGAGTCGGGGCAGGCATTGACCAAGTCGGTCAAAGCATTCTCGCCGCGGATCATGTCTGTGTTAGCTTCGCCGGTTCCGAAGACCAGATTGGCTCTCTTCTGTGACGAGCTGAGGTTCAAGCCTTGCCCAGTCCCTCCGTAATGGAATGCACTGCGATGAAGCCACTAGCGACCACATTAGCGTTACGCTCTTTGATGGGAAGGATGGGGTTCTTTCAACATACCTCAGCGTCGGAAGGGCTTCTCTTGGGATCAAGAGCTGCCGCACCCCAGAGGGCTGTCGCCACCTGCCACATATATGGGCATTCATGCCACAAAGGAAAAATCGAGGACGCACCTCTGTAGCGCTTTTGTCTCCCATAACAATCTGCTGTGAAGGCAGAGTAGCCCGCATTCCTCGAGCTGCCCGTATCTTAGACGCGGTGATTCTGCCGGTGGTTTTCAGTCCAGTACCGTCTTCCGAACTCTTGCCGAGGCTTGTATCGACTGAAAGGGCATGATTCAAGTCGCTAGGCCACGGTCGTGCCAGTAGTGTGGTAGCGACAGAAGTGCAAACACTTTGGTAATTTGCAGCCGTAATGAACGTATGATAGAACCCGAAATAGTTGGAGCTGAGAAGAACAAGAGTGGGATCTGAGGTGGCCTGCTGCCAAGTGAGAACGCGGAATTGATACTTGGGACCACCTTTGCCATTCATGAGAGCCGTAACGTGGATCTCCAAATCGTCCCTGGACAATAAAGCTTCGTCATCGGAGGGAGTAAATACGAGCTCGAAGCCCCCGAAATTGGGTGGTTGTATGAAGCGCGAAAGAACGTTGTACGGAGTCGGCAGGACAGCGTTGTCAGCTGATTCCATGACATTAGCCCACTGCTTCTTCTGTCGGACTGACCACGAGGCTAATGTGTCGTTCTTCTTCAACGTGACGACGAGGTTACGGGGCAACGAAGTGAGTTTCCCCTGACTAGACCATACCGGAAAGAGGGCTTCACGGCCTGTGGATAGTTCGGCGAAGTCTTGGGAGAGTGTCTGGTCGGTGCAGCGATTTTCCAAGTCCTGACGCAATATAAAGTAGTTTTGGTACGGTACACCCAGGTATATGTAGCGGCGTTTGTCGTCGACGGAGTTCGGGTTGTCCTGCCCCTGCGGGATACCCTTGACAAGATGAACGGTGATGAGTCATGTTTTAATATTGTATTCGGCATACGTACTCGGAAAAGAGGTATCGTATATCCAAAACCGGCTTGATCATTGCTAAGTTTCGTGTTGTCAGGCTGAAGAGGATCTTCGTTATCGCAGAGTGCAAAGGCCTGATATTCCGGTAGCGTAGTCATGATTGTTAGCCGTGCGATGCCCCACCAAGACCAGAGATGCTCGCCTTATATGATTCAGACAAGAGGTCGCACGGAGATATGCGTCTTCGCGCACTACCGTGCTGGTCGCCGGCTATCGTTACTTCGACTCATGGTGTAGAATCGCTTAGATTGCCATTCAGGCCGTGGTGGCATTCCTACACAGATCTGCGGAATAGCCGCAGCAGCATTAGGCCTACACCAGGCACACTGATCAGTCACTTCGACGTTGAATGTTCGGTGAAATGTGGAAAGTACCTTAGAACTATTCTTGCACCAAATGAAAGGAATGCATCAGGGACGCAGTGCCTCATGGAAGAGATTGTATGAGTTTTGGTGCACTTATTTCCCAGACATCCACTCGCTGTCTGTAGATGGCGTCTTCAACTATAAAGTAACCAGACTCGGGCAGTCAAACTTTGAGTGAAAACGAGTGCCTGAGAAAGCCACAAACGCGTCAGAAGTACATCCTAACTACTGAGTACCCACAGGTCCCGACTGATTCCGCTGTATCCTCGTATACCACTCCGTCTTGTCGTACTATTGACCATCGCTGTTCAGTCAGAGGAACTTCGCATTTGGCGTTGGTGCCCAAGTAGGATCGGCGAACTTCATCGAGGCTTTCTGTAGGTTGCAAACAGAAAGAACTGAATGTATATTGAACATGCCCCAGAGTCCCCCCGCATATAGAACTGGCAGGTCCTATTGACCTAAGGGGTTCGATCATCGTGACGAAGTAAAGCTTGATGGGCCCGGAAGTCTAGTATAGCCAGCACGACTTGGCCAGTGCTGTTTTGATGCGCTCCTACTGGGCCATTGGGCAGCTTCAGACGGTTTCAATGACAATAAGATAGCCAGAGTTCGCAGAAGACATGAGCGTCGAGCGTGACGCGATACACAGTCTCGGAGAAGTTTGTTGAAAGCACTTGGCGCCTGAATCATCCAATGACAAGCGACAAAAGCATCAGTAGACTAAGGACCAATCAATGCGCGCGACATAGCCCGACATAGCCTCCTCGTCGAGCGGACCGTCGTCCGGCCGCTGTGATACGATTTGGTTGGACTCGAATCGAGTCTTTCCATCGTAGTCGTAAGTAGGATATCATGTAACTTGGAGTAGACTAGTTTAATAAATCTGTCACATTCGCACATCAAAGCAATTGCAACAAAACTCGGACAGCCGGGTGGTTCTGGTTCATACACCGTACGCTGACAAATATTATTCAGAAGCTGATCCAGCTGAAGATGATGCATGCCGCCTGTGGATGGGTGGACGAGATATGGGGTGCTCCGATTTGACGAGTTAACGCAGCCGATATGCACAGGACTGTGAGCGTCATTGAGGCTAGTATATCGAATTCCTGATAATTTATACCTCCCTCTGACGCACAGTGAAGCTAGTACGTGGAAAGTGGGTTTAGATAGGCGAACGAGAAGGCTCAGGTTAGGTACTTACAAGCTCAATCGGAAGAGGCGCATGATAGCATGCGCGCCAGTACTAGTCTCTACGTATCCATACAGACCGAGACCGACATCCCAATATGAATTGTGTGAACTTCTGTGTGGAGCTGGTGTTGGTGCGGAATACGCGCTATATGGCATAGTATCGGAATGAGCCAGGGATGGAGAAAGATAGGCGGTCCAGCCATTGGAATCTTCCATGGTTATTTCCGAGGACGTCCATATTTTTAGAAGAGCAGTAGCCATCGAAGAACCGCAATATTGAAGCGAATCTAGCCCGTCCTCGTTCCCGACGCTTCTCCCGTTAGGCTGTTACAGCCGCATGCAGGACCCTTGCGCTGCGAGAGTTTCGATCGCGCCAGACAGTCCCACCAAACGGATGGTCGGACTCAAGCATTCCATTAATGTACTTCACTGGCCTGCGTAAAGCAAAATACTCAGGAAGTCTAAGACAGTAGTCCTGGACAAGAGACCAAACTGACGTCAGCGGTGACCGTATTCGCAGTGCAATGCGATGTAAACGGGGAAGGATACAAAAATAACATACAGTATCGAGCGGTCCGCGAAACGTCATAAGACCGAAATTCGAAACGACTGTTCGTTGCTGAAAAGGCACCGCGACTTAGATTAGATAAATGTATCCGAAATGTAGCGGACAGACCACGGATGTGTGGAGTGTTTGTAATTTGGGTGCGTTCCACTCAGCCGCTAGACATCGGAGTCCACGACAGACCGTAGCCGTCGGAATTCCCGACAACACTGCTCAACACTGCTCATGCAGGCCCTGAGCAATACAGAATCAAGATTAAACACCTCCAAGTACTGGTGAACACGGACTCACGAAGATACATTGGGATATTGATGTCACATGGCAATGCGCTGCCCGGTTCTATGGCCCAAAACAGTATCCAGAGTCCCTTCGTCAAAATTGTATTGATGCAGAGATATTTGGATGTACGCTGCAGACAAGAATCAGCCACGATGTTATCGACAGGATGGTGTACTTACCATACCGGGGAGGCCAGTCGCCAGTGCGGCAGATCCTCAGATACGGTGACAGTCCACTTCCTTCAAAGCTAAGGGGACGTCTACTACACAAGTGGAAAAGGACTGGATGATCGTCTATCACCAAATGAGTATAGCACGGATCATGTCAAGACCCAGGAACCGAAGAAGATTGGCCGTTTGGTGGAAGCCGTCAACGTAGGTATGCTTATGAGTAACGTGTAGGGTCGGAAAGAGCTCTCGAGCATACATTCGTATTGAAAAAGGAAAAAGTACGGATAAGGATTCATCGTAAGAGCTTGTAGCATCATACATAGCTGCTTAGCTCGAGACTAAGCTGGAGGAGCCGTCCGTGAGAGCATGGCGCATTCGTCCAGCTGAGAGATCCAAAATTTAGCATGCGACGCAAGAACCATCAACGGAGCAGGCACTTCACTGGAGAAGGCGTTGTTGTCTTGATGGTAGTGGAACGAACAGAGGGTGCCGGCGATGTACGGTGTTTCAACGACGACGCTTGTCATCAGCGCCAGCGCGCCCACGCTGATCGATGGCAAGGCGCTGTTTAATCACTATCGAGTGTGTCAGCGGTGCGATGGTCGAAGAAAAACCAGTATAAAAGACCTGTTTTGACGATTCCACACTAAGGCATTGAACGATTCACCGCTACTCCAGGTGAGTCAGATAGATCCAGGTACGAGTGGCGAATTGTTGATTCTACGCGTCGCCGTAGTAGCTCGCCACGACTCCTTTCGGCAAGCCTGAACACAGAGGATGGCCAACGCAGACGCACCAGTAAAAGAAGGCCTTATTCCCTTCAACTTCGAGGGCGAAAGCTTTCAAACGTACTACAAAGTCTTCGGCGATCTCGAAAAGCGGACGAAGCCACCTCTGATCGTCTTGCACGGCGGTCCAGGACTTGTGCATAATTACCTAGTACCTTTCTCTGACCTCACCGCCAACGCGTCCATTCCAGTCATTCTATACGACCAGATTGGTAATGGAAGATCGACGCGTCTAGCCAATAAACCACCCACCTTCTGGACGTTCGACCTGTTCATTGCCGAGCTCGAGAACCTGATCCAGTACTTTGGCGTACAGGATGCATTCGACGTGGCAGGGCATTCCTGGGGTGGCATCTTGGGTGCCGAGTACGCAGTGCGCCACCAGCCGCCAGGTCTGAAGCATCTGGTCCTAACGGACTCGCTAGCTTCCTTCGCGAAGTGGATCCAGAGCACCCTGCAACTTCTGCAAGCTTTCCCCCAGGATGTGCAAGAAGGGATCATGGTCGGGATGAAGGAGCCAGAGAGGTATTACGAGGCACTCAAGCGGTTCCACGCTGTACATGGGTGTACAGTGAAGCCAGTCCCACCCGAACACAGCTACACATTGGACATGGTGTTTGGAAAGAATGGAGATGCGACGGTAGCGTCGGCACCGTAAGTGAGCCCTGCAGGATCACCGATAATATGGTGCGATCGAGATTGACGAATAGTCGTTTTCCAGGATCTTGAACGATTGGTCCATCGAAGATCGCCTGCCCCTCATCCATGTGCCTACGTTCGTGATCAACGGCCGTGCGGACATTGCGCAGGACTTCGTTGTCGCGCCGTTCTTCGAGAAGATCGAGAAGGTCAAATGGGTAACTTTCGAAAACTCCAGCCACACGCCTCACTGGGAGGAACGTGAACGGTACATGCGCTTACTCGCGGAATTCCTGGCTCTGTAGAAGACTGCCACGCGAGATATTGGCGATGCATAGGAATGCACGGACTTAGCTTTTTTGCAATCAATTGATGACAACGCCGCATTCGATCGCTCGTAAGGAATGTATTGATCGTAGTGATACAGTACAGTACTAGACGTAGCATACCCCAGAACCTAGACGAACGAGATTGTCAGTATGGGCAACAAAACTGCAGATGGCTTGAAATCAGACAATGTATAATGATTCCGGATAGACGTTGTCCTCAAAGAACGAACTCGTTCGCTCTCCGTAGAGGGAGTCTAGTTTGTCATCCCAAGAGGGATTAGAAAGTATATACTCACTTTACCGGTTCTTGAAGTAGTCGAGGAGAACGTGGAGGCCCTCAGACTCGACACCGTAGTCCTTGACGACGACGCAAGAGCATCCAACAACCTTGCGGGGGTTGCCCTCGCGGTCGATCTTGCAGAGACCAACCCAAGTGCCGAGGACCTTGGCGTCACCGACCTTGATGAGGTTAATCTTGTGCTCAGCGCAAAGAGCCTCGATGAGTTTGATGTACTCGGCCTCAGTGCAAGTCTCGACAAGCACGCAGAGGTGAGCCTGCCTCTTATCGAGGGCCTTGGCGCACTCACGGAGACCGCGAGCAAGACCGTCGTGGACGAGGGCGTTCTTCAGAACTTGCTGTGAAGACAAAATATGAGCTTTAGCTCAAACTGATACAGACAGCCCACGCACCTGAAGAGCGTCCTCAACGGAGAGCTTGCCCTTGGGAGCCTCGGTAGACACCTCGACCTCAGCCGCGGGGGCGTCGACTTGAATTTCATCTCCAGCGTCAGACATCCTATTCCAACCACTCGTTTAGTACCTCTCAAGCTGGCAAAAAGTACGCAAGTACGCACTTTTGTGTTAATATTAAATGAGTACAGGGATGTCTTCTTCCGCTATCGTTGATGTAAAGAAAAATAAGGTTTGCAACGTCGGTAAGGTTAAGTCGTGCTTTGAAACTCCGACGGCAATCACCGACACTGCTCAGAGGGCGCTTCATGCGCTTCGCGCTCATCGTTTGCGACATCGACGGCGGCCATCGTCTTGTCTGGCGACTACCCGGTCCAAAGTCATTTATCATGGTATCTGTTCCCAATGTTTTGCAAGTTTTTGACTGACTGTGGTCTCAGAGCTTAGCCTTCCTCCATGCGCATGACGGTGCTGAAGGTAAGCGGTGATGATCATCCCAACGATGCACTTCGCTTATCTGTATTTCTTGTTTGAAGCACATCGCGACGCAGTGTGGGGAGTAAAATGGACGTCCGCTGATGCCGTAGTTTCAATCTCTGCGGATGGCAGCACCAAGAAATGGGACGCTGTCTCTGGCCAGATATCTTCATCTCAGCCCCCGCATACACTGGGCCTAGTATCTCTTGATGTCGACGCGTCCGGTCAGAAGGCACTATACAACACGCTGGAAGGGCTCACATGTCTATGGGATTTGGAAAAGGGGGATGTATCAGGAAAGTTTGAAAGCTATGCACGCACCCAATCAGAGTCAGCAGAACCTGGTGAGTGTCGATACAAGTTCTTGTACCCCAGTTACAAGGATATTGTATTGTTAACACGTGTTTTTTCATCTTTAATGCACTGCTCTCTGATTCACAGCGTGGTCCGTATCGATCAATCCAAATGGCCAGACATATGCTGCTACCGGTGGCTCTGGAAATGTGACTATCCACTCTGCTGAGACCGCTACCTTTGGCGAGCGCCGCGGTGTACTTTCCAGTGGCCGAAACAAATTTGGCATGTGCTGCAAACATGTGGGTCAATATCATATCTCTGGGATTGTCGCCTTCATCCGTTCACTCTTATGTCCGAACTTCTACGGATCACCCGCCCTATCCTGCCGCTCGAGATATATGCCGGACCCCGCTGACGAGAGTTCGCTCTACAGAGCCCTGACGGAACAAGAGTAGCAATGTCCTCGGAGGCAGGTCAAATCTACATATTTGATCTAGCTGCTGAGAAGCTTTTATCGACTTACACGTCGCATGCGATGGCTGTCCGCTCTATAGCATGGTCGCCGGACTCTCAGGTTCGTTTTTCCAACTGTCAACAGCAGCGCGTTCTTACACTCATAAATCACTAGCTATTGCTTTCTGCGTCTGAAGATAAGCGTCTCATAATCCACGATGTTCGTTATTCAGCCACGGGCAAACCAGGGTCTGGAGCTGTGGCCACACTAACGGGACACTCCTCATGGGTACTGAGCGCGGATATCTCGCCTGACGCGCGGCTTGCACTCTCAGGGTAAGCGTGCCACTCACAAGATCGGATTTTCTGATTTACGGACTTGGATTTTCTCAGCTCCGCGGATAAGACCATCAAGGTGTGGGATCTCGCTGCTCGCGCTGCAGTGTCGACGATCCAGGAAAATGGAGAAGTCTGGGGCGTTTCTTGGAGGCCGCGCCCACCCCCGCATGGATCAGCTGGCGAATTCGTTTCAGCTGGCGAGGATGGGGTGGTAAGATGGTGGCGAGGGGCTGGTGCAAGTTGAAATTCATGCGGACTCCAGAATGCCCCCTGTAAGTTCCCGTCGATTACGATGAGGAATTGTACCGTTTCAGCTGCTACTCCAGCACCTCAAGACGCGTTGTTCTGGAAGATCCTGTGCCGAAACAGCGTGGAACGGGTACAGCACTCCTGCCAGGTGTGAGAGCTGCTCTGCCATTCCAGGGTTAATGTTGCTGGGGGTTGCATCGTGACTTCCAGCAGACACTAGGAGTTCCCTACCCACCGATCATGTGAAGATCAGCTACGCTGCTCAGCTCATATTGCTTGCTATAAGCCTGTGGATACCAATTCTTCATTAGCAATTCCAGATGATCTTGCCAAGGGTGTTGCAGGGTGCGAAAGCGGCGTTGTGCTGGTTGTTAGTCAAGGCCACTCATGCGCAGCACTGTCCGGTCCCGCAGGTCCGCTCAACTGAGGTGAGCCAAAGCGAGCTGTTGCCAATATACTGACACGGTGCTCTCTCGCCAGGTATTTTTTACTTTACGTCGAGCGGCCCCTTTCCACGAACACCAAGCTCACAACAAGTAGAAATATATTACAAAGGAATTTCGGCACGCCACTGCAGACCCGTTATCATCTTGGTACTAGATATCTTGAACGCTCGTCTAAAAACTGGAATTCGAGGGTTCTGGACGAAATGGCACGACTTGGAAAAGTGCTGGAGCCTTGTGGAACGTACTATTCGGTAGGTGTCTCATAGGCCACTAACACATGGGACCGTGCCGTGCTACCGTGAGGCTGTACGAGTGCGCGGTTCCCCCGCAAGTGGCTACAGCGAGCCGCCATACGAGACGCACGCGAAGTTCGTCAATCTTTGAGCGAACGAATTGAAGCATGAAAAGCTGCCGGCATGCCTGGATGGTTGTCGTAACTCGCATTCATATCCAGCTAAGGCAATATAGATCCCCCACGAATTGATCATATCCGTGGCGCATTCAAACGCTCTCTGTTAGCGTCTGTACAAGGTTTTGCTTCACTCTATGTGTGTCTGTACACGAAGGACGGCTGAACTCCGAGTAGGTTAGACGCGCAACAGTGGCGTGCACACTTGCCGTGAAGCGACATACTGCCTCGGAAGTACCTGCAAAGTGCGTACGTTTCCTCCCTAAAATTGATGGGCACCCTTACATGAATGGCACAAACAACCGCACTCGCGGAGCCATAGTGAAAACGTCCACGATCACTGGACCCTAGATGTCAGTCGCATGGGTACGAGGCATCCTTCCATGATCATCTCTCGCGCTAAACACCTCTTGGACGCCTGCGACTGCCGACGGGACGCCCTTGAGACGCCTTGCGGACTCTCGGTCGGTCTCAGGACGCGGATGCAAGCAGCCTGTCGTAGAAATCATCTGACCTTCTTTGGCGGCTGGTAGCATGCTCCGACAGACGAGAACTGTGGCGAAACTCCCGCGTTCATGCATTGTTCAGCGACATACAGGGAACCGCGAGTCTGTGTTCGACTCCGATACCATCGACCGTGGTGTCATAGATGGAAGGCGCACACACTACTTTGGAGGCTATGACTCTCATGTGCAATCTTTCGTCGAGCGCTCAGTCAAACCTAGCACATCCGCGAAAGCCGCAGTCGGAAGAAGCACCCAGGCGATGCAACTCGTTGTGAACGACTCACCAGAATACAATACGCCCAAGCCACGCTGCGATGGAAAACAATTAATTGACAGGCATCTTTTCCAAATATCTAGGAAGGCACGCCTTGCGCCAGTGCACGAGCTCCTCGATGAACGCTGGTCAGGTACGCTTCTTGTCGAAAATGGTCAAGTTCCTCGCTCTCGACACGCGCAGGCCTGCTCTGACCAAAGGTCGGTGGCATCCGGGCGGCGAGAACGCCGACTGCGAGATGCATGCAAGCTCAATGCACACGGGCCTTGAGGCTTGAGAACCTCTATGCTCCTCCGCACATACTCGCGGGAGAGTAGCAAAGCGTTTCGTCGTGTCGAAAGCGCGGAAAACTTGCTGGAGGATGCTGTTGTTGGCGTCATAGACGGCGAAACCGATACGGGGGATCTGATAGTCAATCTAGAAGCGCGTACGCCGTACTTCAGTTGGTGCGGAATGTGTGGCATTTATCAGGGATAACGTACTGTTATTGGAATGTCCGCGGTAGATGCCTCTTCAACGGGGTGAGAACATGGGTAAGATCCCACTACGTCGTGCCGAGACACAAGCACCCCAGTACATAGCGCTGTGAACATCTGTTCACACGTCTATGTTGGGCGATGTGCAGTGTTCGTTAGCGTCTAATGGTGGGACCGTATGCGGAGAATTGGAAAAGGTGCATTCATCAAACAGTGCAGAAGTTTGTACATATGGAACACCACCGCCATCAGTGGCTTCTAAGACAGAAAACTATTTGCACAAGTACCATAGCCGACCCGGAGCGGAAGGAATCAGAACAGTTGTAAACTTAGGTTCAAACAGTGACCTAAATAAATGGCACCATGTGTTGAAGGCAATCAAACCGAATCCGGGAATGCGCGGGGGAAAGAGCGAAGCAAAGCGGGCAGCGTACACCAGGAAGAAAACAGCGGGTAATAACGTTGAAATAGAGAAGGATGAAGCTTAGAGAACAGGAAAACGGAAGTTTCTTGAGTCGCCGGCAATAAGCATATACAAGGCCAGAGGGCGTCGGTGAGATGGACATCAGAAGCGGGAAGTTGTACAAACAGTGGGTGGCTGGCGTGCCGCGCAGTGGCGGGATCGCGGAGCAGTCCGAAAGATCAATGAACAAGCGTTGCCCGCGGGCGCAGCGCGTCCGCGCTCCATGTCTGATGAGAATCAGGAGAAAGCGGACTGTACGCGTACGAGTATGCCATGCTGGCATTGCTCGGGTGCGCTTGTTGGTCATGAGAAGACGGCGCCTGGCCGTACGCTGAAGAGAGCTCTGGGGCAGGGGAGTTCGCTTCCATGTCCAGGTCCTTGTGAGTACGAACATCCTGAACACCGGGCGCGCGTGATTGCAACTGGTCGTGGGACGCGATAGACGTTGTCCGACGGTCCGCTTGTCGCGGGTCGTCGCTTCGAATCGTCCTATCAACGTTGATCGGCGCTAGCGTGGTGTCCGATGGGTACTTGGGGTGGGTGGCGGTAGGATAGTGAGAGTAGCGCTGCGGGACAGACGCGACGGACTGCCTGTGGGTGGGTGAGGCGATGCCGTGCATAACGCGAGAGGGGTGAGTATGGATCGGAGCGAGAGTTGCAAGGGATGCGGAGACGCCGTTGTAGCTTGGCTGAATGCCGGGGCCGTGTTGAGCATACGGACCAGCCGCGGTCCGCTCATCGGTGGCAAAGTTATGTCCGAATGAAGTCGCCGGTGATGTAGCGTAGGTCGGGCTGGGAGGTTGAGAAGTAGCAGGGGAAATAGGGCTTGCTGGCGCTGGGTACGAGTGTGAATAATACATGTGAGAAGCCGTCGAACGAGCGACCGATTCCACAGCTGTTCATCTGTCAGTTGCAGAGTAACACAAAAAGACGTAGGACACTTACGAGAAAGATTGTGCTGTCTGTCTGAGCTGAAAGCTTGACTCGACATTTGCTGGGAACTAGAGTGCCCATAGCTTCGGGGAGTACCCTGGGGGGAGATGGTCTGTGGGCTTCCCGCGCTGGAACCAGAAGATGATCCCTCGTCTGTATCGGTATAAGTTTGGCCCGCACCCCCAGGCGAGGGCTCGTCATCATAGTCTGGACTGCTCGGGCCGGACCGACTGCCCAGCTCCCACTGCGAGCCCCTCTGCGCATTTGTATTGGGAGGAATCGCCTTGTGCTCGTGGGTAGGATGATAGGCCAGTTCCGTAAACGACGACGCAGCTCGAGCTGACGTATGCATGACAGGGTATGGTGATAGCTCAGGAGAGGATCGTGCCGACGAATGGCTTGATACGCTACCTCCCGCACCATAAGCGCACTCAAGCGGAGGTGGCATGTCTGGTGGCGGAGGACGGTAGGGGGAAATGGGAGACGTAAGCTGGTGGGGGCCATAGTCAAACTCCTCTTTTGTGTCTATGGGCGGAAGACGTGGGTGTTGCACAGATGATGGAACCTGAGATACCGCAGATATTTGTGGAGGGGCAGCAACAGCAGCAGACTGCTTCATGGCTCGTTGCATGGCGACTCTTGTCGCTTGACCTGTAGTTCTCCTGGATCCCGGAGACAAATGAATTCGATAACTGTAATGGTTTTTCTTTTGTCAGTATACGACGACGGAACAGGTGGCGTCCAAGATAATAGCTAGAGGCAGCCGCTCATCAAGAGACGGCTTCCAACGGCCGCAGCGCAGAACAACATCTCTGACGAGACAAATCTTGCCCTCCAGCAAGGATATGTATCGGCAGGGTCGCCCTGCAAGCGGTCGAGGAGAGGCGGTCTTAGCGGGTGGCACGTCCAAAGCGCACAGAGACGCCCATCCGTGGTGCTCGGGGGTCGGGCCCCGGGGCGGCGGGATCCCGGGCGTCGAGCTCGAAGCTCGACCACTGCCGCCGCTGTGTAAAAGTGAAAGGGAACTCGCACTCACTGCTGTTGGAGATTATCTTGCCTGGAGCAACGCGTTTCGCAGCCCGGGAATGGGCAGATGTGGTTGCGCTCTCCGGTGTGGATCCGGCGGTGGCGAGCAAGATGCCCGCCCGTGGTGAAGCCACGGCCGCACGTTGTGCATTGGTACTTCTTCTTGTGTTGAGGGGCGCTCAGCATGCCCGGTGACGAACCTGCGTTCGGGAAGTACTGCTGCTGCTGCTGCGGGGAACGGGCAACCGGTTGACCATACGAGACAGTCATGGGGGCCGACGCGTAGTACGGTGCACGATGGTTTAGTTTGGAATCGTCGAGAGTAGGTTCGTAGATGTAGTCTTTAGGCAAAGGTGACATGCTGCGCTTGGGGGGATGGAGGCGACATTGATGTGTACAGGGTCGGATATAAGAAGGGTCGAGGACTATGCGACGGTGCGATCAAGAAACCTCTTGTGGGAATTAGAAAAAACTACGCCAAAGTTCGGATTCCGATCCAGATGATGTGTCTGCCGATGGAGAGTTTATCTAGACAAGCAATGCTGTGATCTGCCGGAATTAGTCCCAGGCGCAGAAAACGCTGGTGGGTCTCGAGAACCTGGGGGACGGGTTCCAAGATGGGTGTTGTCTTGATGTTAACCTATGCTACGCTTTGTTCCTTGGGTCGAAGTGAATAGATCGCGGCGCTTGGATGTTGGTGAATGCCGTTCCGCACTGCGCCAGGACCTTTTGGAACAGGTGAACCCACTGTGTATTGCCCGTTCTGGGGCAATTGAAGCCACAACCGCTGACGGTTCCTTTCAAGAGGCCGTGTTTTTCCACAAACAGTTCCATTCTTCAAAGCGTCAACGACTCAAGCAAAGTTCGAAGGCGGTCCAATGCGTCTGTCAACGAAAGACGCCAGACCGAAACGCGTTGAAACCACGTTTCATGCTGTGACGACCACTGATCTTTGCCAGTGCAATCCTCCCACACGCCGTCTTCTTTGCTCAGTCCGCGTGTGTGCATGCCATCTCATACGTTGTCGAGCGAGGCCTTGCTGCCTTACCTCAACAGGCACGATCCACCGTGCTTGCGCCTATCTGCCAGCATCGATCCACTCGGCTTCATCCGTCGAGACAGCGTCGGGCGCCATCAGTTGTACTGATCCTGGGTTCGTTTGTAAAATTAATACAGAACCATCACAACCTGATCATAAGACGGGTTCCCTACGCACTTCTCTCCATAACCAATCAGAGATGTGTAGCTAGCAGATAGTGAGAGCAATCCTAAGGTGCTCGGTTATTGTCAACGTCACATGCCGGCAGACTCGCTGAGATCAATGCCCTCAGCGACGCGGTCGTCAAGTTTCACAATGTTGACGGAGAGGATCGGTTCGCGAGCGTGGCGTAGGCAGCGTACATAACGCGGCGAATGGCTTGCACGAGGACAATTCACGAGTCAACAGGCTAATGCGTCGCAAGTATTTCTGTACGGCACAAGATGATGTAGGGTATGAATAATGCGGTCATGCCTTCTAGTCTATTGCGATACGACATACCGATGACAAAGAACGTTCTGAACCAAATTTGACACGCTTGAATCTCTCGTCCAGGCTAGGGCGGATCGATTGAGACATGCAGTGGGCACTGGCACTGTCCAGGCTAGTAAAGTTACAGCTCCGAGGACGTTCATGACGAATTCAGGCGGCGAGCAGCCCGACGTATCGCATTTTGCGAGGCGAATAATCATCGCCAGGGAAATTTAGCTTTGGAACAAACTGGCCAAAACAATGCACGTTAGAGACGAGCATACAATACGCACTCACCTAGCTTTCAGGAATTAGGAGCTACTTCTATCGGAGAAAGGTTGCCGCCGCCGTCAACATGAATGACCTAACAGGCAATACTGTGAGCTTGACATACCCGACACTAGATCGCGAGAAACATGATGTCGAGCGACGAAGTGTCGATGAGCATTAACGACGAAATCTGCAGACCAATAGCAATGAGCTTTGCTTGACAAGCAGCGCATCATGGGACGTGAAGGACGAGTTAGCGATGGTATGCGTCGGGCTGTTCCTAGACGAATCTAGTGCTTTGCAAGCTCCAAGAAGGTCTACACATGACCTTGTTCAGTCGTACAGAATATACATTAAATCACAAAACTCACAAAGGATATGTGATGTATCTAAACTGGCTTGAGATCGGTAGATCAACCAAATACCGCGGACATGGTACGTTCCCTTTGTTTCTGATGGCGGTCTGCTTGAGTCGTAAATGGTTCTTCTCGATGTCCGACCGGACGGAGGATACATTGGTGGCGTCATCGAGTACTTGTATAGTCTATACACAACGCTCCGATGTCAGTGTTATCTGCGCATCATCATGCGAGACCGAATGGTACAGTCCTGTGAAAAAGCGGTCTCAGCGAATTGGAGAGAATTAAGTAAGGTACTGACTGAGATAGGAGATACAGATCTTGCTCATTCATGAAGATGTGCATAAGACCCTACATATGTGATCAACAGGGACAGTCAGTGTCAATGTCAATTTGGAGGTGCGTGAGCTGAGCAAACTTGAAAGACGATGATGCGCCGCCACAACGGCGAATGGCGCCTATCGAAAAGAAGGCCTGGACCGTTTATGGATATCTCCGAAGCCACGTGAGCGTTAGCGCCATCCCATTTTCTCGAAATACTGCAGCTTGAGCTTTTGGATTGATTCTTACGCTTTACAGAACGGTCAAAAATGCTATCCTATTCGTGGATAATACCATCCAGATTTGTTTCACTTGCTTCGCTAAATGAAAGCATTTCCCAGGCTTGGAAGAAGATCGACTAGGCCCAGGTCATTCTTTGCTAACATTACGATCGTATTCGAATTCACTGACTTCTGTATGATGCAAAGCCCATTTCTGAGCGCCGCAAATCGGTTCTCACAGACCATGTGCAAACGTATCATGGCCAATGCAAGGAACGCATTATCCTCGAGGCGAGGCGCTCAGCGGTAGTCGGCATCCGTGCACCGTGTTGCTCTAAACTCGTCGTTCATTCGTCAATCGCTGCTGTCTGGATCCTTTAGGCCACCATCACGACCAGATATCCTGGGGACTGTCCCACAGCCAATCAATCCATGTTGAACGAGCCAGGCACCCTCGAACTCTGAGCCACCCGTCCAATAGGACAGCTTGAACAGGGGGATTCCTCTTGCATTCATTAAATCGCTACCCTTCCCGCGCTGCCAAAACCATCAAAAGTCCCGACATTCGAAATTAGAACGGTGCGCCAATGTCTATTAGCAGTTGATACGTTTAGAGGAACGCTTGCGAGGCTCGGATAGTGGCAAGAACGCTTGGCGGGCGGCGCGGATTGTCTATCAAGTACCCTGTCGTTCACCTGAAGTTCACTGGCGGTGCTTGAAACCCAGTAAGAGTCGCGATGCGTTCCTCACCGTGATGAGCTGTTGCTGATCACCGTCTGCACAACGGTGCTCGCAGTCCGCTCTCCCCTTCCGGGTGGTGCGAAAATATTTCCGAAAACAAACCGACAGATGTCCGCTCGAGGCCGGAGGAGCGAGCTGATGTTCTTAGAGCCGTTGCGTGCTCGTCGCTTTGCAGAAATAGCTATGGCGTTGCCGGCTTTACATCGACCGAGCTCAGCTGCTCCTCAGGCTTTCTTCGTACGTTGAGGTCTTTCGATATTTTTCATAGCATTGCGCAGGCTAATTATTCGCCTCGATATGGAGGGAAAAGCTATTGTTGGGACATCAAGACTCTAAGCTCCGGCTCGTCTCGTGGTACGTGGGGCGTTCTCCTGGGTAGAGGGAGGCATGACGCTAGTTCACCGTCTGGGCTCCATTCATGTGAGTAGCGTTTGCGTTTGCGACTAGAACTCTAGGACTAAACCCCGTGCGCCATTTATTGACATGTAGAACGCCACCACTCCCTCGGCCCCCAGATCGCGCGTACGGCGAGATCCGCGAGCACGCACGGTGACGCACGACGCAATACTCGGAGACCAATGCTGCGTGATCAATGCACTCTTCACGTAGCTCTTTGACATAATTCCCGACTAACGGACGACCGCGGCCTAGGCAGCTACAACATCGTGGAACCCTTACCGTCGGTCTGGTATCGTCTACCGCCGGCAAGTACTCTCTATGCCTTGGTTTACCACTGTTGTTAGCTCTGCCATGGTGCATCATGGACAGAAGCGCACTGAGATAACAGCTCATTTGGTTCAGACAGCTACGTCCATTAACGTTTGCATCTGGTGGCACTCAACCTCATTTGATAGGCTGGTTTAGCGTAGTCGTTTACGAGCCGCCACCGCATGGTCTTGCGGCTGCCGTGGTATGCATTGATCTACAAGTTCTCCTGTACCGATTTGCGTGCTGAAAGTTGACAGTAGTAAAGACAGGAACGACACGAATCCGCCTAAATACAGAGTTCAACGTTCTATCTCGATAAACACCGTGCGGTAGTTTAAGCTCTAGCGCGAAGCACGGACGGTTTCGTCTAGTAGACGGCGAAGCCATTGAGTGGCACTAGCGTACGCACAACCTTCATTTGTGCCTGCGGTCAGTAGCCATCTATCGGATGCTCATTAGTACTGAATAATATGAACATGCAGATTGACGTTCGTGGTAACATCGCAAGGCTGCGACTAGCTGCAGCACCAATGTGAACCCTGTCTGCACCTCCGATACGCAAAGTTCGAAAGAACGTGTACATGTTCAGTGAGCTCTGTCGTTCTTTGTCCCTGACTCCTCTTCCGACTCATCACGGGCATTCATCTCAGGGAGCAAGTCTCCTGAACAGTAAAGGTGCGTCCAGGGGCTTTCTCGCCGTGCGGACGTGACATCCGCTCATATGCATCAGACGTGATTACATCCAGACGCAGGTGCGACCTTGACAGCCATCGCATGCTGCCACTGCAACGGCGTCCTCTAGATTTCCAGGATTACGATCAATGACGTCGTTTTCATCGCACTACTACAAGATCGTGCCTTGTCTGAGAAGCCTATGATTTCCTGTCCTGTGCTGCAGAAGATCGAACGGACAGCAACGGCGGAGTTGCTGCGGTAGGTCGTTGCTTCGAGGATCGAAGACTCGATGTGTGTGGGAATTGATCAGCAGCTCAGTACGCTACATTGGCACGAGCTGTACCTTTAGGATCACTGCTTCTTCCTGATTGGTTCTGACCACTACAATGCAATGTTTTAAGTATGTTCGAGCTCAAAACACAGGATGTACCTTAGACCGAGGAGGTATGTTCAAACTGCTCTCGCAGACTCTCAAATATATCCCGATAAGTTGAATTGATATCCCATCCATGTCAACGGGACAGAGATTACATGACAGCCTGTACGCCGAGGATATAGATCATGTGGCGGGATTATCACGCAAGACGCACACCTACCGGCGGATATAACCTGCACGAAATGCGCCTGTCAGGAGCTATTGGGTTGCCCTGGATGAAATGATACAGGCAGCTGTCTTAGCGGAGGATTAAATACAGTGAATAGCGAGCTGACAGCAAGCGCAACGCTGCCCTTGAAAGGGGTCTCTGGCTATCTGCAATTGGGCACAGTCAGCACTGATATCGCACACTGTGACACGTATTTGGAATGAAAGCATCAGCGAGGCGCGGTATACTTGTACTAACGTTGAAATGGTCCATAGACTGCATGGTTTCGATATCAGCGTCGATAATGACCACCTAACGGCCATGAAACGACTGGCTATGAAGCACACATATTGCGCTCCTTCCTTCTTCGATTAGATTGTCAATCAGTTAATCCCATCAAAGACGGACTTACAGGGGCTACAACAACTTCCCACAGTAGCATACTGATGACGATTCGAAGAGGACTTGACGACACGGGTGTCAGAGCTGCCAGTTACATGGTACATAATCTACGACAGGTCGGATCGCGTTGGGTCTGAATTCAGTCATAGACAGAGAGATAGCAGTGAGTTGCTTACTATAATGCGCATATCAGGTGGGACAGACTTCGGGTCTATGCGAGACGATAACTGGGCTCATTCATGACACGGCTCGAGGACGTCTGGCCACCTCAGTCGCAGTGCTTCACGAAGAGTAGCGGGGACCAGGGTAGAAATTCCACGTCTCTGAAGCGAGCTGTGGGTCGGATGTAGTAACAAGATGTCCACGACGACAAGAAACGTCCCAGGCGGACATGAATGGGTGGGCTGGAGTAAATTTTCACGATCAGTACACCAGCGCACACGAGAGAATACAAGGTACTACCATAACGTGGGCAATAATGCATAAGCAACCAGATATTAGAAGGTCTTAAGTTTGGCCGTAGGATGGTTGGGAGTTTGGAGGCGTTAGCTTACATCAAGACTGATCGTTGTGGCTGCTTGAAATAATAATAATCCACAGAGAGGGGACTGCATTCACATACACATTATGCCCATAACAAGATCTGCTATAACAACTTCGATTTAAAGTGGGATGAGTGGTCGATTGAAGTATAGTCGCAAACTTATTACTCACAAGTAGATAACCTCGCAGAAAGAAAACCGCAAAAGTGCACTATATAATTGTTAGACTGACTCACTGATGTTTCAAGGGAGATTAGATCATGTCAGGATGCTACTTCGAAGTTCGTCGCACATGCCCTTCATGAAATAACGGAGGGGGAATGCACCTATTGAGCGACGCATGTCGGTAGATGGCGTAGGATCGGCCCACGATTCTGCAGTGCTATCTGACCGCATATTGGAACTTTGGAGACGTCAACCAATTGTCTGTAGCTCTCAGCATTCAGAAGACCAGTTCTCAGACGTGTTCAGTACTTCAGAGATGGACGTGGTCGACGTAGGGGTGTGAGTGAGTTGCTAGGGACTTCGCTCTCCCTGTCCGAAGAGCCGGGCTGATTTCGCAAAGATCTACGGAAAACCTAATATTTGCCTCTAATACTGCCATATAGAGAACATTTCTGGCCCAAGGCCCACGTGGCCATTGTTTGGTCCCAACGCACCTTCCGCTTTGGCGCCTAACTCAACTGATCGTCCTTCGCACCTCCACCGCGACCACACCGTTTCCTCAGCTGCTCACCAATACAATGTCGAAGAGAAAGGTCTCTTACTTCTATGACCGTATGTATACTGCACAGTGATGCATCCGTGTATGCGCTTACCGTCGTAACAGCTGATGTCGGAGCGTATACCTACGGCCTCGGACATCCTATGAAGCCTCAGCGGATGCGGATGACCCACGAGCTGGTTTCTGTTTACGGTATGCTTGATAAGATGGACATACTGGTACGTTATATGTTATGTGACTCAGCTACCTGTGCTTATGTCAGGAGTCCTTCAGAGAGCGAGACGTGCCACCGGCGAACAGATGACCAGGTTCCATACGGATGAATACGTGCACTTCCTTCAGAATGTAACCCCGGAGACATGCGACAAACTTTCATCACATGGAACACGCTGTACGTACTGCTTCATGTTTTGCACTGGCCGCAAACGCTAAGATCCCGAAGTCCTGGTGGGTGATGACAACCCTGCATGGGATGGCTTGTTTGAGTTCTGCTCTCTTTCTGCTGGAGGCTCAATAGGTATTTTTCGAGTACCATATCTACTCTATGTCCACTCAACTTACGCAATTCCGTTTTCAGAGGCTGCACAGCGGCTCACATCCGGCGCTGCCGACATAGCCATCAATTGGGCGGGTGGCTTGCACCACGCAAAGAAACGCGAGGCCTCTGGTTTCTGCTACGTCAACGACATCGTTCTTGGAATACTGGAGCTATTGCGGTTTTATCCCCGCGTCTTATACATTGACATTGACTGCCATCACGGAGACGGCGTCGAAGAGGCCTTTTATACCACCGATCGCGTCATGACTTGCTCCTTCCACAAATTCGGGGAGTACTTCCCGGGGACTGGCACACAGGACGACCGCGGACGCGGAGAAGGCAGGGGATATGCCGTTAATGTTCCTCTCAAGGACGGCATCACAGATGAATCCTATCGGAGTGTATTCGAGCCCGTCATCTACAAGATCAATGAGGTCTTCAAACCTTCCGCAATTGTCCTGCAATGTGGTGCGGACTCTCTCGCAGGCGACAAACTTGGGTGCTTTAACATAACCATGCAAGGCCACGCGAACTGTGTACAATTTGTGCGCAGGCTTGGCGTGCCCTTTATGATGGTGGGCGGTGGAGGATATACCGTCAAGAACGTAGCTCGTACATGGGCATATGAGACTGCCTGTGCTCTGGGAATCGAAGAGACCATCGACCCCAATATGCCGTGGAACGAGTATTTCGAATGGTTTGGTCCTCGTTACCGGCTGGAAGTCGTGCGGAATAACATGGAGGACCTTAATACAAAAGACGGATCGTTGAATAAAGTGCGGTGAGTCGCACCACGCTATGACCCTGTATTATTTCTCATCTCCGTACAGCGAAACAGTATTGCAGCACCTCTCTGAGCTGAGACCTGCTCCTTCTGTGGGCCTTCAAGATGTTCCCCGTGAGAGTATGGGTGATCATCTGGGCTTCTCATCACAGCAGGTGTACGCAGATGAAACCGATGAGAAGTTAGCACGTGCGTATCTCTATGAAACTAATATAGTAATTGCAAAAACTGATCGTCATATCCAGAAAATGTGCGTCTCGTGTGGTCTCTACAAGAAGCGTCAACCTCGGACGAAGAGGACGAACCAGTAACGGAGTCCGACGATGAATCGGCTTCCGAGAGACGTTCAATTCAGAACTCGCGACGAGTACGCGCCGGAAAAGCGAGAATGAGCATCATGACGAATCAACTCATGAACATACCACAATTAGAGGAAGACGGACACGGTTATTGGGACTACGGTCTCGGACACATTTCCGAGCCAGCTAGTGTCCCTTTGAAACCCTCAAAGCGGCGCTTCTTCCAAAGTGCGGCACACTGGGACGAGGCATCGCGGCGTGTGACAATGAGGGATGATGGACTACCGAAACTTTCCATTGCAGAGCTTATGGCAAATGGCGGTAGAGGCGGAGACCATGATCTATCCGACCCAGATGAGATGGACTTGGATGATGAGGAGGGTGAGAGTTAGCTGTTAACTTACGTCGTTTCTTTCTGACGCTCTCTTGTATCCTGGATCTCTGTGCTCTACTTGTATCGATACCGCTTTCACATACGAAATGAAATCAATGTTGTTCGTCGCGACGCGTCGTGTCGGGATTATGGGACGCGTCGAGTCACGTGTGGTAAGTTTTCTGTTCCTCGACCACGTGGATCGCCGTTCTTATCTTCACCTCAGCACGCGGGAAAACATATCTTCAGACCGCTAAGGAACATGATAAGGAAAGTTCAATCTTCGGGTGGCTAACGGATAGAAATTTCATTCCTCCACAGATATGAGGCCGGAGGCCACACCGCTTGACCCAATGCAGCTGTCATCCACCAAGATAAGTTTACGGAAGTGAGCGCGTTCTGATGATAGCAGCTCCCACAACCATCCTTATAAGCGCGGTCCGTGACAGCCTTCTCTGCGACCGACGGTAACGACCTCCAGCACCCGCTTTCTGCCACACCCGGCTTGAAGTAGGTCCAACAGGATCCTTCCAACTTACAGCTTCCGTCCAAGGCTCGCGCTGTCTCTTCAGGTCGTCTTCGGAGCAAATCTCTCTTGGTCATGTCGGATCATTCCAGCATCAAGGAGCAGCCAGGGCGCATCACCCCGCCTTCAGTGGAGGTTGCTGAACTCCCGTCGCCGCAGTACGGGGGTTTCAGCTCGCGAGCTCGTCGTTTCGGTCGCAAATTCACCACGAAGGACGGCTGGTTCGGTGACTACGACTATGTATGGCTTTGTATGCCAACGCTCCCATTCGCTATTGGAGGCAAGAGAAGGCGGATCTCCCCTCCATTTTACGCCCTGGAGTCGGATCTACCGCTCCTTTTGGCTCTTGCTTGCGGTCTGCAGCACTCCCTTGCTATGCTCGCGGGTCTGATCACCCCGCCGATCATCTTTGCAAGTGCCTTGAACCTGGACGCCGAGACCTCGGCGTACATGATCTCTGCTTCTCTCATCGGATGCGGTGTGTTTAATTTACTCCAAGCTTATGGTCATGCGCTGATGTGCCTTAGGTATCCTGAGCTTGGTACAGATGTCACGTATACGACTGTTCAGAAACTACTACCTCGGAACGGGTCTTCTCAGTGTCGTCGGGACCAGTTTCGCGACGCTGAGCACAGCCAACGCTGTAAGCTGGATTGTGTTAACCCGTATAGGAACCATATGTCTAAGGCAAAATGACATTGTAGATTTTCGATGCTATGTACGCCAATGGTACATGTCCATCAACTACGGCCGCGGATGGCACTGTGACCAGGGGATCATGCCCTGATGCATACGGGATGGTACTCGGTATGTTTTATATCTATGTTTGTTAAGACGCATGGCTAACAGCTCAACTAGGAACGTCACTTATCTGCTCCTTCCTCGAGATATTCATGTCGTTTGTCTCGCCCCGGATACTGAAGCGTATCTTCCCGCCCCTCGTCACAGGCGAGTACATTCTGCATTAAAGATCTCCCGATTTCCAATTTATCTATCTCACTAGGTACGGTCATCCTAATGATAGGTGCTTCGCTGATCGGGTCGTCGGGCATCCCGAACTGGGGTGGAGGCTCGAATGACTGTGCAAGCCGACCAACGTCGGGCATCTTCCAGCTGTGTCCTACCATCGACGCGCCACGCCCGCTCATGTGAGCCCAAGGCCTTCCGATTCTCTTCATACACTTCTGACATGGCATGGCTTCTATCAGATGGGGTTCTCCGGAATTCATTGGTCTCGGATTCTTGTCATTCGTCGCTATCATCATCACCGAGCTTTTTGGATCCCCCTTCCTGAAGAACATATCAATCATCGTCGGACTGGCGGTCGGATGCATCGTAGCAGGTGCTGCGGGCTACATTGATGGCAGCAGTATCAGCACAGCTCCTGCAATCACATTCCTCTGGTGTGTAGAGTCCCCGGATGCCTATCTTGATGTTTTGCATACTGACTGTCATGGTAGGGTGCACACGTTCAAGATCAGAGTGTATCCTCCTGCCATTTTGCCCATGCTGGCCGTCTATAGTATGTATGGTACCTGGCTTCTGATATAGCAACACTCATCGTATTGTCGTATAGTCTCTGTAGCTATGGAGGCAATCGGTGATATCACGGCGTCGGCGGAGGTCTCCCGTGTAGCGGTCGACGGCGAAGATTTCGATTCCCGTATACAAGGTGGTGTATTGGTACGGTTGTTTCCGTGTGTTGTTGTTCGCTCGTACTCATCACATCATATTCCTGCAGAGTGACGGTCTCGGTGGTTTCCTGTCGGCACTTTTCACGGTCGCACCGTTGTCGATATTCGCACAGGTATGCAACGATCTCTGTTCCTGACTAGTGACAAGATTTATGTGGTATTCCTTCACCTGTAGAACAACGGTGTGATTGCCATCACTCGTTGCGCCAACCGCACGGCAGGCCGTTTCTGCTGCATGTTCCTAATCCTATTCGGCGTCCTTGGCAAGATCTCAGGTGTCTTCCTTGCTAGTAAGTATTGGTCTTTGAACACTTGTTGAAGTATCGCCTAATCGTATTGGCCTAATTACAGTCCCTAACCCCGTCCTCGGAGGCGTAACTACTTTCCTATTCGCCTCGGTCGCAGTTTCCGGCATTCGCGTGCTTTCATACATCGAATTCACTCGCCGCAACCGTTTCGTCCTGGCGGCTGCAATGAGCTTTGGTTTTGGCGACCTCCTTGTGCCCGCCATCTTCACACACCTCTTCGACAATGTACCGCATCCGAACAAAGGCCTTCAAGGTTTCTTGGACTCCATTACGATCATTCTCAGTACACCGTTCTTGATTGCGGGCCTCGTTGCTGTAGTCCTGAATCTTATACTCCCGGAAGAAGATAAGGAAGAAGACGAAATCATCGAAGCGGAGGTTGTCGATGTGGAGGCTTCGCCTATCGAGAAAGAGAAATCATCGTAATTACGCTTACTTTGGGTCTTGAGTATGGATTTCTGCCTATGAATATCTTGTTATGATATGCTATTGCGTTATGAACATCCGAAATGATTGTCCAAATTGCATCAATATTATATTATGGCTCTCGAACTGTCCTAATTTTCATCTTTCGGTTCCTGGAGTAGAAAGTACTCGGAACCGTAGAGTGCTGCCGACGCCAGTGAAGCCCCGCTTAAGGCTAATGACAAGGCACTCCTCTGGGTAGTTAGTGATTTTTTCAGGTTGAGGAAGAGATAGGTCAATGACCATGCTATCGTAGTGCATGTGGCATGCTCAGCTCTTGTGCGTCTCTCAGTCGTGGAAAGAACGTACCAGTTGTGATGCCGCTCCCATTGTATTCGTCACCTGTAAAGAGAACGTAACCTGCACCGGAAAATATTGCACCAAAGCCAAGCCGATACAGTAGATTTGGCCGGAGAGGACTTGGAGGAACTATTGCTGATCCAAAGACTGTCCAACCACGGTAAAGGAAGAAAGTTGTAAGTGCGGCGAGAAGGAGCAGGCCTTGTAATGCTTACACAGTCCAGCGATACTCCATGCAGGTACTCTGTCAGAGATATCGCTCTGACGTTTGTCTTCAGCTCATACGCGTATAGCATGCAAGGACGTACGGTGATTGCGAGTAAGGTCTAACAATTGCAGCGATTTGCGGGTATCGTTCTCTGTTCACTACGGATGGGATGGGCTCAGAAGGTCCTGCTTGAGACGGTACTTCATTTTTTGACATTTTAATACGCTGTGGACAACGTGCAGAGGCTCGGGGTAACAAGGAGGTGGAGGAACCGGGAGAAAGCTTCAGCACGGCGGCGCGCGATCTGCACGCGAGTCGCGTGTCGGTTTCCGCGTGCGCGAGCAACCCTACTTACGACATCCATGTTCAGGTCGTAACGAGTCCACTTGCACCATGTCGTCAGGCTCGGATGGCAGCGAGAAGGAAGACCATCTGTTCAGTGACAGCCCGGATACCATGAGCGTCGCTGAGGAAGCCCCGAATTCGAGCCATGTGAGGACAAGTGACCGCGACGAAGGGCAGGAGACGGATGTAGGAGACGGATCGTCCGCGGCATCGGAAATTGAGAACGAGGCTCAAACGGTGCATGTGGATGGAGAAACAGATGGGGAGGATAGAAGTGACACCGAGGATGAAGAGGGGGAGGAAGATGACGAAGATGAAGAGGAGGAGGATGACGAAGAGCCTGCGTTGAAGTATGAGAGGCTTGGAGGATCTGTACATGATCTACTAGTAAAAGATGCAGCATCTGCACTTGCTTATTCCCACCAACGACTGGTGCGTGCGCTATGACTTTCATGGTGGCTGATCTGAAGGAGTTCTCAGGTTCTGGGCACACATGCAGGCATCCTGCATGTGTTGGATCTAACAGGGGAAAGAATCAAGTCCGTGAAGCCGCACTCTGCTAGTATTACAGACATATGCGTGGATGAGACAGCAGACTTTATTGGGACCGCGTCCTTGGACGGTGAGTTTTATGGCTTATCCGCGGGCTTTATAGGTTTACGAAGGACATACTCGCACCAGGACAGGTCGTAATATATTCTCTATCTACCCCAGAAGTCTACTCATTCGACAAGAAACGGCCAATGCGCACTATTGCCCTCGAACCCAACTTCGCCAAGCGCAGCACTCGGACATTTGTTTGCGGCGGTATGGCAGGCAATCTGACTATGCATGAGAAGGGCTGGTTGGGCCATAAAGAGACGCTCCTCCAGAGTGGCGAAGGTCCGATCTGGCAGGTCCGATGGAGGAGACGACTCATAGCATGGGCTAATGACTTGGTACGTTTGCTGTAATATTGAACAAGGATCCCGTACGAAAACGAACTACCTGCAGGGAGTCAAGATATATGATACCACATCGCAAATGCGAATATCGTTCATCGATCGACCTGCGGACAGTCCGCGAGCAGACTTGTTCAAGTGCACACTTCATTGGCAGGACGACTCTACACTTCTGATAGCTTGGGCGGACCAGATCAAAGTAGCTCGAATCCGCGAACGTACACGGTCACCAACGACAGCAGCCGGAAATCTACCTCCGCTAACAGTCGAGATAACAGCTGTGTTCCAGCTCGACTGCATGATCGCGGGCATCGTCCCGCATCCGATGCCGCACGCTGCTCACCACTCACCTAGCGCTCCTCCACCACCGAAATCTACTACCGCCGCACCCAAGTCACTTACTACTTTCCTCATCGTCGCATACACCCCACCGGATTCCTCAATTTTGTCCGGAAACGAGGTCGTCACCTCACGTGAGGAGGCTGCGCGGAAAGCTGCAGAACGTCCGGAACTGCGCATCATCAACCGCTCAGGCGAAGAGCTCGCGGCTGATGCGCTCTCCATAACTAACTTTGAAAAATGGAGCTGCAACGACTACGTGCTAGTGGACATTCCCTCCGATGTGTCTGGTAGCGCGAACTCGTACATCGTTCTCAGTCCCAAAGACCTCGTGGTTGTGCGGCCTAGGGACTGGCGAGACCATGTTTCCTGGCTAGTCGAGCGACAACGATACGAAGAGGCTTTGGAAGAGCTTGAACGACGCACTACCGGCGACGAAAAGGAGGACGACGGCGTTAATGCCGTCGAGATCGGGCAAAGGTATATCGAACATCTGGTCCACGAAGGTATGTAGAGTTTCCAAGGACACCCAGTGTTGGAAACTGATGCTTCGCTTCTTGCAAAGGCGATTTCCTCAAAGCAGCTCGACTTTGCCCTAAAGTTTGCGGCCAAACTGCTAAACGCTGGGAAGATTGGATATTTGTTTTCGTCCAGAAACATCAGTTACAGGTTAGCACGCAGCTTCGATGTTTGCAGACTGTATTCATGGTTGTCCTATTAGGCGATTATTCCGTTCGTACCCACCGAGAATCCTACACTCGACCACCTGGTATACGAGATGATTCTTGCGTACTTCCTGTCGCATGACCGTCAAGCGTTGCTTGACACGATAAAAAGCTGGCCCACCGGTATCTACGACATACCCGCCGTAATTGTTGCGATCCAAGCAGAAATGGAACGTCTTCCATCCTCCTCAGATAGTAATGTCACGACACCGGATACTGTCATCCTCATGGAGTGTCTTGCTGAACTGTGCGTACTTTACGGTCTCCCCGTTTAAAAAATCTACTGATATGGTTTGCGTAGATATACTGCAAATCGACAACCCGGAAAAGCCCTCCCATACTTCTTGCGCCTACGTCGGCCGAACGTATTCGACCTTATTCGTGAACACAACCTGTTCACGGCCGTTCAAGACCAGGCTTTACTCTTGGTCGAATTCGATCATGAGCTGATGGAAAAGCGGAAGAAAGCTGGCGAAGATGTGGAACCAGGAGATAGTGCTGCTATCGCCTTACTCGTTGATCACATCCACTCAATTCCCGTGAGTCCCATGCAACAAGGGTTCCGCGATAATAAATAGCTAACACTGGATCAGATCGATCGCGTTGTGCAGCAGTTACGGATTCGGCCGTACTATCTATACCTCTATCTCGATTCTTTGTTCACAAGGGACCCTTATTCTACGGCGGACTACGCTGATACTCAGGTAAGTCCTTCCTACACGTCATGGTCACAAGCTTGCGTAATGAAGACACGTTCCTTGTAGGTGGAGCTGTATGCTGAGTATGCACCGCGACGACTCATTGATTTCCTCCGCGCGAGCAATTACTATAATTTGGAGAAGGTTCGTTCTCACTCATCTGTCTCTGATATGGTCTATAATGGTGACTCTGCAGGCATACAATGTATGCAATGAACGCGATCTTGTGCCCGAGATGGTCTTTCTTCTGGGTAAAATGGGCAACAACAAGAAGGCGCTTTATCTCATCATTGATCGTCTCGGAGACGTCAGTCGGGTAAGTACATTGTCTTCAGACTCTTGTACCTTTATTCATCCTCCACGACACTAGGCTATTGATTTTGCGAAAGAACAACACGACGACGATCTCTGGGAGGACTTACTCAAGTATTCCGAGACCAGGCCTGGTGCGTGTTCCGTGGGTTTCCCGGCATGGGGATATGCTGCTCAGTACTACACATCCTACAGCCTTCATCCGAGGACTTCTTGAGAACGTTGGTGCAGAGATTGACCCCATCAGGCTTATCAGGCGGATCCGCAATGGTCTAGAGATTCCTGGTTTGAAGGGTGCTCTAATCAAGATTCTACACGATTTCAACCTACAAGCTTCACTGCTGGAAGGATGTCAGACGATTCTGTACGGGGATTGTTCTGACCTGGCCAGAACACTGCACCGCGATCAGACGAGCGGGTTCCTACTAAATGGTGCGTCTCGAACTAGGCGCATATGACAGACCCATTCACATCAGACATTACCGCTATACAGGAAAAGCGACCTGTCCTATCTGTTCTGACCCTCTCCTCGAAACTTCTCAGTCTCTTCTGCTGCTATTCTTGTGTCGCCACGTCGTACATGGGCGGTGTGCAACCAAGAATTCCGAGGGTTTGTTAGCCAACCATGTAGATGCGGGATTGGCACGCTCCGGGATTAGCGGAAGAATCGCGCTGTACGTGGTTTCAAGTAAGGGATTTCTAATTTTACTGATACATTTTGTAGAACCGCCATGGTTAGAGCCAGACTGAATCAGGTATGTCCTGTATGTGCAAAGAAGGCGGAAGGGATGAGGACGTAGATTTTGTGCGTGCTACAACTATCATGATACCCAGTAATGTAGGAACATCTGCATGATACCTATCACATCGTTCTGCTGCAGATCTCTTTTATCGCCAGTCGTATGAACAAACGAGATGAGTGGCGCAATACGCCGATCCGGATGGCAATACTCGGAGGAGAGTATCTCGAACGTTTCGCATTTGGTATTCTGGTCAACTGCCTTGGGTAGCAACTTAAGATCGCTGACCATACCAAGGAGGAAGTGGTTCTGCCATCGAAACGGGCGTACCCATCATAGGTACAACCATAGGTGTAGCAGGACAAAGCCCGGGTTGCTGCATGATGGGTGTGGCTACGACCGGCAAGGCCTGCGCAATAGGCATTACAGGTGTGGTGTATGTTGCAGGGTAAGGTGCTACTGGAACCATTACTGGTGTGTACGCGTAGGCCGGCGCGCTGCGCAAGATAGCAAGTGTCAGCCTGGTGCGAGTACTAATGAGAGGTTATGACCGCACCTGTACACATACTGTGTTGGGTTGTGCGGACCCAGGTCTGGGACCGGTTCATTGCCGTGGCAGCAAGTCTGTTCGAAGATAACACGGTGAGCTTCGGTCAACTTATGTGTGACTACGAGGACATGTACCGCATGCTTCTCAGGTCGGTTCGCCATTCGAGAATAGAACCAGGTATAGATACGCGAGCTTCCGCTGAGGCTGAGATCGAGGAGTATACGAAGGGGAAGGGTGTAGAACGGTTGAATTTGTGGCGAATCCGCCGGTATTTGAACGATTGTAACAACTGGGCAGTGCAGATATCACGACCTGAAGTACAACATCAGTAAACCTTTGACGCGTCTGAATAAGCTATTCAGAGCGATTCAGAGCGTTCAGACGCTTTCAGATCGCTTCAGACGCGTCAGATAGCAGACCGTCAGAGCGACCTTTGTTTTGCAGATTGGGCGGGTCCTTGTTCGGTCCGCAGACAGCAGATAGCAGACAGCAGACCATCAGACATTATTATGGCTAACCCACTTTATTATTCAATTCTTTATACTAATACATGAGGACTCTAATACACGGTACTACACATAAACACATACGGTGACTACGTGCTAAGGTAGGTCTCAAGTACAGCACAGACTCCGCAAGAAAAGTCTCTCTCCGAGTTCGAAGGCAAGAAGACGCACCTTGTACAGTAAACACAGAAACTAGCCCGCTTCAGGCTTCAAGCCTCAAGGTTCCAAAAGGCCGAGATCTACTTGACATGTGAGCTGGACCCGTGAGTGTTCAAAACCATTACTGACCAAGTCCGCCGCCGCACTCAGAAACCTCTTCCAACGCTAGCACCGGCACTAACAATGTGACGGAAAGCACGTACCAAAGCCAAATCTAGAGGACCTCAAGCGACGCAGAGAAAATAATGAGTATAACGAGAGTACCATCGAGTACAGGGTGGCGAATGATGGTGTAAGTCAAGAGTTGAGCTTGACGTGGCGCCGCGGTAGTTGCCTCTAAGAGCGCTTCAGAGAGAGCGCTGTAAGCTGATTGGTTGTGGCGGCGCTCCCAGTAGCACTCAATTTCCAACTAAGTCACTCCGACTTTGACGACAATTTCCTTCTATCTCATTCATCCATGCGCTGACGGCAACAGAAAGATGTGCACTATGTTCATGAGGTAAGCTCCGAGATGCCAGCGTATTAGAATATCTGATATCATCATGGGGCCCGTCTCTACTATGAAGAAAAGGTCCGAGCGAGCGAAAAAAAAATTCCAAGTCTTGAGACTACCGTCTGCGGTCTTAAGCATCTGTAGGCATCTGTCGCCGTCTGAAGGCTCTGACGCGATCTGACGAGTTTGACGCCGGTTATTCAGAGCGACAGAGCGACAGCGCGCTCAAAGGTTTACTGATGAAAGAATTAATCATGTATGTGAGTCTAAGCTGTGCGATGAGTACCTTGGATGAACGGTCTCGTTGACGAGACTTTACGAGTTCCCAGTGAGCACACTGCCTCGCAAACCTTATGATAAGGCGAGATTGACCTATCGCAGGTCGACAAGGAGACTGCTGAATCCCGTCTTACCGCCGTCTCCTAAGTTTGGTCCGTGGGCGTCCCAAAGTCTGATTATGCAGTGTCCGTTGTATTCGCATCTCAGCGACGTTCTCCCGGAAGCATAAACAAAGCGCACAGTACCTGAGTTACTGGAAAGTCATTGGTGTATACTCACGAGACTGCGTTACTGTATGCGCACGGCTGAGAGTACAGTACTACTGCCAGCTGTGGGCCTTAGTCGGGCTTTCAACTTCACTGATCGCGATCCTGTAATTACTCCGCGGCCTCTTGAAGCGCTGCTACTGTTGTGAGCTAGCCGGAGAGAAGGAATGAATGGTTTGAGGACTAGTTCCAGTCCTATCAGGGGTAGCTGTGCGAACGGTACATTTGGCGATTACTGAATCACACAGGTAACTCCTGAACCATTGACCGGCCAATAGCGCGATCTTTGTTCTACAAAGCCAGTCATGGTACAGCCATGAGTACAGAAGACGGATGCGAGACTGTAGTGACCATGTCAGCTCCATCATACTTCAGCAACCAACGTACCTTTACAGTAATATTGATAGAAAGGACTCAGATGAAGCTTTTGTGCAAGGGGTACGAATCACTGAAAAGTATCCGTTGAGTGGGTACGGAAGCTGCGTGAAGGTCCGCGGGGTGCTATAAAACATGCTAGGTTAGCCAAACGTTCAAGATACCATTAGGAAATACAAGCAGTTTCGATCATTGAGGCTGTGTCCGTCGTACTCAGGACCCTGAACGAAGACGATTCATGCGTGGGCCGTGGCGGTGAGCAAATTGTACACCAGTACGCTTCAAGTGATGATTCTGGCCGCGCATGGTATGAAATCCTCGGAAGAATTCAGTGGCTAGATATATGGACGAAGGATCCTGTTCTCTTGGAGACTCTGCGCGGAAGAACTAGTCGGAGAAATACATGAGGGTTTGATTGAGACTAGCCCACAGGTTCTTCGGCTTATTTCCTCAAAAATGAAGGCTAATCCTCTGTGCTCGAGGGTTGGATCGTCGCTGTCAGTAAAAACAGGGTTTTGTAACGGCATCTAGCCGTCTTACATCGCTTACGATGACAAGTTTTGTTCGGTCCTATGTAATCCTTTCAGTGCATAATTGAGGAGCTACAAGAGCCTCACTAAGCGTCGTATGGGTACTGTAATATGCTTCTCCCAAATATGTCCACAACAACGTACATTTGAGTGTAGCTCCTTCGCCAGAGGCTCTTGCTTTCAATCGAGTGTACAGACCTAACTTAGGTACCATTTCCAAAGTGAGGGGGTAAAAAGTCGCGTGAGGTGTAATAGCCAGTTTCTCCCTATGTGTAATCTTGCTCCTTGTGGTCCATTCTGTTCTCGTGCCTATTCAAGCTGAAGTCGTGTGGTGGGGGGAGCGCAAAGTGGCACATTGCAGATCGTCATCAGCCGATTCGCCACATTTATAGGTCCGCCATCAACCAGATTCAAGCTCAGCCTTTAGTCGACTGAATGTTTTGTCGTCGTTGTACAGGAGGTTCTCACCATCGTTCTACCGTCCCAGAGTCTTATACCTGCCAACTTCAGAGAAAAACTGCATTATCATACGTATTTTTGCGTATGCATCCATGCTTTCCGAATTTTCACCGCAGAAGGATGCGTTCGAAGCGGCGTGTCCGGATCGCAGCACCGAATTACCTTCTCCTGGACCTGCTTAATAGTGGCCGCTAGATGATGGACAGGACTGCTCAAATCCTCAGAGCTCCATAGAGGCTCGCATCCTCAATCCCGGGATCCTCTCTGCGCCCTCCTTAGGCACAAACGTCAAGCCCGTGTACTGTATTTAGGTCTAAAGCGACAAGTCGTCCTGGAGCAGCTGTGCGCAGTGATATAGTAAGTCGTCCTCGAACTATTCAGACGTGTTATATGAGCACTTCTACTGTCTACCTAGATGTTATCGGGAACATCCTTCGCCGCAGAGTCTGGATGCCACCTCTCGGGCGCCGCTTTACCTGGAGAGCTGAGCGACCGTATCATCGATTTCGTCGCATCTGGTACAGAACACAGTATCACGCTGCGATGCTGCGCCTTGACATGCAAAATGTGGCTCCCTCGCTCGCGTTTTCATCTCTTCCATACCGTTGAAATCAAGACTTTCCTCCACTACGACCGTCTTGATGCTATCCTTTGCCATAATCCCAAAATCGCTTATTGCATCCGCAACCTCAATCTCGAGATCGGTGCCGCTAGCGTCACGTTCAGCAACCATGGTCGTATTCTGCCCGTCGAACTCCTTGCACGCCTACCACTCGTTCAGTCTGTCAAGTACTACTCCGCTCTTACCTTCCAGACACCGTCCCTTCGCACGCAAATTGCAAACCTTCCACGAATAGACACCGTTATTTCATTCAGCATCAACGTCTGTGTTCTTCAGCGCCTCTCGGACATGATCATGCTTCTCTCATCGTTCGTATCGCTCAGGTCTCTTCAACTCCACGAGGTGTTCTTTTTAGATCGTGATTACACCCTCTGCTTGGCCGACGCTAGGTACTGCCGGCCACTGCCTTTGACTTCTTTGCATATGGGATCTTTGCTCGAAGCGCCAGCGATCTTTGGCTGGCTGTCCGACACGCGGTCGATTATCAACCTCAGTAGTATCTCTGTCGGACTTGACAGATTGGACCATTTAACGGATCTCAATGGTTTCCTGCAAATATGTGGCGACGCTATCAAACATATAACGTTTCATTGTCGCTCGCTGCTAGGAAACAAGCTCGGTAAGTGCATTAGTCATTTCCTAAGAACATGCAGTGATAGCTGTTTGATCAGGTCGACTAGACCTAGGGTGTAACATCTCGCTTCACAAGCTCACCCTTCGCATTGCGTCTCTTGTCGATCTCCAGTTGCTACCAACGTTGCTCGCCACGATCCGCTCTCCCTCCCTCGCCAAGATCACGATTCGTCTCATACCGGCGTCAGATCCACCAACATGGCGAGACATTCAGCGCTGCCTATCACCTGTCCACTGTCCCGCTCTGGATGCGCTACTGGCATCCGCGCATTTTGAGTGCGTACGCAGCGTGGTGTTTGATTTCGCGTGCGAAATTCGCAACGAGGATATACGACCTATGCTAACCTCGAGGTTCCCGCTGCTGTCTTCCCAAGGCCGGATTTTTGTTAGACGAGAGATCATTTGAATCCCAAGTGGTGCGTACGAGACAGAACTCTGAATTAGACTAATAACGACCAAGATATTTTAGGATTCGAGCTTGGAGACATTGTGATTGTAAAACCTAGATGAGGGTAGTAAACACTAGATATTATCTGGTAAGCGTATGGGATTTCCTAGACGACTTCGCATTCTGAGGTTGTCTGACGCTATCGGCTAGATTCCGTATTTCCACGTGCGGAGGTTCCTTTGTCAAAGGCACCTTTCATGCATGTCTGTATGCCCTGATGCTGCTATCATCTTATCATGGCTATAGTTCAGTGGCGCGTGCTGTTAGATGTCTAAACGCTGGTGGCATGATGGTTTGCCCAATCCCTCTACCCGTATCCGTGCCACGCTGTGGTCACGCCCCCATTCATCCCTTCAAAGTCGCTCCTTTCTCCCACCTCGTGAACGCGCAGTGAGTATGCACGTTGTGTTTTTGGAAGTCTCATCAGGGAGTGGGCTTTGCTCGACCGCAATTCTGATAGGTCTTAGCTCCGCTTACAGAAATTTTCCAAGTTCGTAAACGATACGATCGACAGAAGGGGCCAGTGTATCTTAGCGCAGAAGCAGGCATCTGTTGGATGTCTGTCATGCGGGAGCGTGGGTTAAGTTCAGTTGAACCTTCGTTTTATCGGCCTTACCTGATGATGGGGGACTGGACTCGGATACTTATATCCTCTCCATGACAAGGAATCTATCTTGCGCCGCGCCCTGCCTCTGTATACTGCGGCTATTGGGGTCCTTGTCCAGTGTCGAATTGTTCGCTCCTTTCCCCTTATGAATCGAAGCTAAACACTGCTAAGAGAAGAAGAGATCATTAGCACTAGCCTTAGGCCTCGTATTAAGGATATCAGGACCACCGACAAAGTCGTACTCAAGAAACAGGACACAAAATGGCCATCAAATCGAAGGAGGATGAAGAGGTTCTCGCGGGGCTGGGTTACAAACAAGAGTTCAAGCGTGGTTTCACACCTCTCGAGGTTTTTGGAATCGGTTTCAGTATAACCGGCCTTCTACCCTCCATTGCGTAAGCGCACCATGTTCTATACCAAGCAACTAATTAATCATGGACTATCAGCTCGACTGTTCTATTTGCGCTACCGAATGGCGGGGCGGTATCGCTCGTATGGGGTGTAAGTTTGGTCCTATGCATAAATACGGATCAGCTGATAGAAAGCAAATTGTACAGTGGGCCATCGTTGCCGTCTTTGTTATGTTCATTGGTTGTTCTCTAGGGGAGCTCAGTTCCACGGCACCGACCTCCGGGGGACTTTACTACTGGACGTTCAAGTACGCGTCGCCGAAATGGCGAAATCTTCTGTCTTGGATCGTTGGTTGTAAGTTGAACTGACGATTCTATATCTACATACTAATTACTGAGTACCATCAGATTCTAATACTATGGGCAACGTCTCGGGTGCAGCATCGATTACCTGGGGGTGCGCAGTGCAGCTCATGGCTGCTGTGAGCATCGGATCCAATTTAACGTTCACGCCGACCACTGGGCAAATATAGTACGCATGTTCGTACAACCCATTTCGTGATACTGATTTCTTCTCTAGCGCAGTATACGTCGCGCTACTGATTTTTCAAGGCCTCGTTGCATCAGCGGCGACCCATTTGACCGCTAGACTTCAAGGGGTTTATGCGTTGCTGAATATTCTGTAAGCTGTCTGTATCCTCTGCTAGCGTCATTTTCACCAACAGTATCCAGTCTTTGTCTTGGCATAATTATCGGTCTGCCTGCATCGACACCCAGCGACTTCAAGAATTCTGCCAGCTATGCTTTAGGAAACTTCACGAACTGTGCGTATGAGCCTCAGTGAGTCCGAATGCATCGTTGAGGTTCTCATTTTAGTGGATGGATGGACTCCCGGGTTTGCCTTCGTCCTGAGCTTTCTCGCTCCCCTGTGGACCATAGGTATGCTTGGACGAGTCCGAGATGTTATACGATGTTCAAAGACATACAGGCGGCTTCGATGGGCCGATACATATCAGCGAGGAGGCTTCAAACGCCGCTATTGCTGTACCTTGGGCCGTTGTTTCCTGCATTGGTACTAGCGGCATTCTCGGTTTCGGTAATTGACCACGCTCATGCTATATGATGGATCATCTGATTTTTGCCTCTAGGTATTGTCGTTGCACTAGCCTTCAATATGGGTACAGACATAGAAGGTATCATGTCTAGCTCGATAGGACAGCCTATGGCTACGGTGAGTAAACCTTGAAGTTTAATAGGTATAGCGTATTGACTATCTAGTCAGATGTTCTTCAATAGCTTTGGCACAAATGGTACCTTGGCTGTGTGGTCTGTCGTCGTTCTTATGCAGTCAGTATCTATGTATAACGTGTCTTGTTCTGGCCCGTCGCTTATTCGCTACGATCCTCCTCAGGTTCATGATGGGAACCAGTACTGTGAGTGGCGTGATGAGTATACTCGTCATAAAGGATTCAACCTGGTGACTTTCACAGTTGACTTCGTGTTCTCGCCAAACCTTCGCCTTCGCACGGGACGGTGGTCTTCCTGGCTCACGTTGGCTGTACCGCATAAATGCCTACACGAAGACACCGGTGAATTGTGTTTGGGCTGCGGTACTCTGCTGTTTTCTCCTCGGGCTTTTGGCATTTGCCGGATCGAGCGCGATCAATGCCATTTTTAGCCTCGCCGTCTTCGGCCAATACGTTGCTTTCATGTTACCGATTGCATGTAGGCTGTTTGGGGGCGCCGTTTGGCATCCAGGACCTTTCTCTCTGGGAAGAATGGTATGTTTCATTGTGCGGCTTTTTGTATAAGGTTTCACAATGTGACTGTTCCAGAGCACGGCTTGCGCGGTCATTGCTATCGTTTGGATGGTATTCTCCGTTGTCATCGTGATGTTTCCAACGGCACCTACCACCACAGCACAGGACATGAACTATACGTGCGTCGTCGCCGGTGGATGGCTCTTCTTCTGTGTTCTCTACTACTTCATCCCGCGATACGGCGGCATCTACTGGTTCAAGGGCCCGCTGGCAAACGTTGAGCTAGATGGTCTGGCTGAGAATGCCATAGTAGAATCTACGTCATTCGAAGAGAAGAGCGAGAGTATATCTCACGAATGATCTCGCACTATTTCCTACGTATTCGATCCTGTTTTTGTCTTTTTGGATTCTCGTCGGGTTGTGCCGTAATTTCTTGTCCATAAAACTGATACAATCGTGACTACTACGCTTCCAAAACTTGGGTTCTAGCATGTTCAATGACCTTTCAACAAAGCTGTATCTGCCACTTGCGCTAGGGTACACGGACCGCAACGCCCGCGCGGACCGGGGTCTCGGCGCGAAGCCCATCAAAAGCCTCGACGCGGACATGCTCATTTTGTACCGAACCCAAACTGAACCTCGGCGACCCACCGCACCGCGACTTGTTTTTGCAACATTCGCCAACAATCCGAATACTGAAATCAGTGCCACAGCGAAAGTGAGGTTCAAATTGTAGTTCCGGATCGCCAGCTCATCTCGTACATCGAGCCCTGCAGAGCATGCCAGGCCCCGAAGATGTTACCTATATTGAACACGACTTCGCGAGGGTCACTGACCCCAACATGGCAAATCCTGAGGTACTAGCGTATTGCAAGCTCTACTGTGACTGTTGTCATAGTGCAAAACAAACTGAAACCGCGACTGTGGTCCTTCGTCTCGCCGAATTCGCTGCTCTACTGAGGACGAGACCTATTGAACAAGTGAGGGCGTCGGCTATCTTGGGAAGTGGAGAAGCTTGGCTAGACCTTGCTATCAGGTGAGTACAATGCATTTATCTTGGCATGGCCCCCTCTGAGCGCGTTACATCAGGACGTTCACGGGTTGCGGGACACGCGTAGATGAAGACGCGGCTATGCTGATATGGATGCGCCTGGCGGACACTTCCTTACCGGATCACATGCAGAATACACCTCGGTCAATACGCGCAAAGGCTTATGCCTGCATGGCCTCTGTCCACTTCGAACGCGGGATAGTGGACACCGAACGCAGGATCTGGAATATCGATTCCATGTATCGTGCAGCTTTTGCTGCCAATGCTTGCGCTGCCCTCGGACTAACAAGCCCGGTTGTTCTTTACATTGGCAAAACGCTTGAACGAGCCAAGTTCCGCAGCCAAGAACCCCAACACAAGAGGTTCCGTCAACTCGAAAGTCTCTGGGAAGTTGTCGACAAACGTACGCTCGAGTTTGATTATCAATTAAATAAGCGAGAAGAGAAGGTACAAAGGAATCCCAATGCATATCGGTGTGCGGCACCCGGTTGCGGTATCGAGGCAACTAGGAAGTCAGGGCTCATGCGGTGTGCCGGCCCGTGCTCCCCCGACGTCAAAACCTCGTATTGTAGCAAGGATTGTCAAAAGAAGGTGCTTCAATAGTTTTCTTAACGCGAATACGAGACCTGACATTAAGCCACTAGGACTGGAAGTTCCACAAGGCGGTTTGTACCGCTGATGCAGCTGCAGGCTCTGTACGGCCGCAATCCCATCAAGATACAGATGTGGACGATAGACTGCCAGATGAGATGCTACAAGAGCACCTCAATAAAAATGGAAAAGAATACAGCATGGAAATACCCCATCCCAACCAGCTAGGTGGAAAGATCCGCGTCACTTCCACGTCACTGAGTGCCACTTTCCTTCGACAATCAAGAAATGAGACTATCAAAATACTGGAGGAACGCGAGAAAGTGTCAGCCACGATGATGTAGTAAGCAAGACGGTCGAAACTCTGGCGACGACTATTCGCACGGCGTGTTATAATTTTCGTACTCAGGCCTTCGGTCGCAGCCATAATTGGCAACTCTGTCTGATTCTTGTCGTAAGTCTGCTTCGAGCTCATACATGGGTCAGACACTGACCATTCAAATAGGTATAAGAGGTTGAAATATGCACATATGTATACATGGAAATCAATATTTCGTCTGCGACTGATTTCTGCCACGCAACTGGGATACAACTTATGCTACTCATACATGTGGTGACCTTCATGCGAGATATCCTATCGGTTTCTGCGTCATACGCTCACGCGTCATCGTCATCAGGCCAGCATACGTACTCATAAAGAGCTTATCAAACCAATCCGGTCGAAGAGCCCATAGCCATGCCCGGAGCACTCTTGGACGGTACGCGGTACTCATTTTTGTAAACGTCTCCTTTGATCATATGACTGTCAAAGCTATTCCAGCTCACGAAAAGGTTTCGGCATAGTGATGTGACCGGGTTTGAGAAGTTGTTCGCCTGAGAAACATTGGGATATGTTCTTTCATTACCACAGCGAAGTCGTATCTCGTGAGTTGCCGCAACTACGGTGAATTACTATCGCCGAATCCCTTCCATTCCTTTCGCTCAGAATGCTATCACACAAGAGTCAATGAGTCGATTTTCTTCGTCTATATAAGGAGCGTACTCAGAGTCTAGTCTTCATCAACAGCGTACCTGCAACTGCGCCTCGCATCACCACCATGTATATTGTGGAGCCCATCACTCTTGATAAGCCCGCCACCGAATCATCGCATGTTACTGGCGAGGCGTCGACCCCTCCATGGGTCAAGGACAAGAGCTATCTGTCCACGCAACCTCCTTCGGTGGCAGATAACTCCGAAACCCTCAGCGAGGAGGATGTTGAAAAGGCTTTGGTAAAGCACTCGGGCGTGGGTTTGCATCAGGGAGAGGGCGAGAATGCCCTCTCGGGGATTACAGTGTCGCCATTCGTCTCTTTTGCCATGGCAGCGCCTCCGATTGCCTGGACTATGAACAGGCTCACTAGTACGCTAATCACGTCATACGGTTTCCCCGTCAAGAGACTGACTTTGGTCTCTCGCTCGCTAGAAATGTGGTGGAAGGGTGACATTGATGTGACGGGCCTCAAGATGGAAGTATTCGTGGAATTCGACCAGTATCCTGGGTCGAGCAACCAGTTCACGGGTACGTTCTGGACCCGTACGCCTAGTCAAACGCAGTGGGCCAAATACTGGATGAATGAGGGGGTCGTTAATGGAAACGAAGTCAGCTGGAAGTGCCTCACGCCGACCCAGGCCATGAGCGTCTCCGGTTACTGTTTGACGAACACAATGGCGACAACGCTCACTTATCCAGCGACTGGATATTCAGCTGACTTCTCGTTGAATGTGTCTAGTACTCGGGTAAGTCTCATAGTCACTCTGCATACAACGCTGGTTTACCTGTTTCTATCTTCACTTCGCAGTCTTGAGAGTTCAAGCGAACGATTAACGTCTCGTGTACGGCGTCGAAGTGGTGACGCAAAGATATTCTTATTGTCGCTGTACATGTAGACAGCATATATTTCTTCCTTGTGGCTTGAATGGAATTCAGCGTTCTCGGTTTGTGTACCTGTGAAGTTTCCTGTCGAACTTGTGAAGCTAGCCCATATTCGGCTCCGAATCTGCTTGTACACGGGCTCATGCCACCAACATACGCCAGAGAAATCATGATCTGCCGGGCAGTGCACCACGGGCGCCCATGCTCTTGATTGCTGGATGCTTTTCCTTGCCTCTCAAATCGCCATAGGTGTTCATTCTTGTGAGTCAGCGATACGCGCGGCATGACGAGGGAGCAGCTAGCTGGTTTGCATTGTATTGTGACGTTCAGCAGCCTGGTCACGGCAGATCGGGATTCGGGACGAGGGTCCGCGAAATGGACCGCACGTGCTTGATTGATGTTTTCCCACGCATCCCTCCAGCCGTCTCAGCCTGCTGTTTGTTTTGAGGAGTCTTTTGACCGCTATTCTCGTCATTATGCATGCTACCTTTGATAGATTGACGCGCTTCTTCATACCTGGTACTTGCCGCCCTTGTATCTAGGTCCGAGGTGCAGTTCGTAATCCATTTGCTGTGCAGGCCAGGCAATGTGACGTACGTCCATATCATACGCGGTTTCCATTTTGCTAGACTGTCTATGCTATATGCTTATGCACCTCCAAGATAATTTGCATTGCCTTCACTCTCGTAAGGGACCTATCAGACTAATCTAACTGAAGAACCGGTGCGAATAAACTCAAAGCAAGGCATGGAAGACGCGATACTACTCCCTGCGTGTCTCGCCCAATTAGACTCGTACTTGGAGACAAAACCAGTTATGTCAAATTGCTATCGACAGTCGTTGTATTATGCATTTTTCCTTCCTGAGCATTCTCAGATGGCCTGCGTTCTTACGAACATCCCCTTGAATGATACAGCTGATCATAGCTAGCGCAGCCCATAGACAAGTATCGGTGCAGGGTTATGGCCGAGCTATAGAAGTTGCTCGCCTGAGAAACATTGAAGCATGTTCCTTCAGTATCACGACGAAGACTTGTTTCGTGAGTTGCCGCAGCCACGGTGATATTACTTCGCCGGAGCCCTTCCATATCGTTCCTCCGCGCATGGATTAGCGAGCTGATGCAAGTGTGCGCTCATGAATTTCTCTGCGTGTATAAAAACGTCCCTAAGATTTGCTTTCACCAATAGCTCGCCTACTACTACATCTCACCTTCGATATGTACATCGCGGAACCCGTCACCTTCGACAAGCACGCCACAGAATCCTCAGCTACTGCCGAGGAGGAGTCATCGACACCTCCGTGGGAGAAGGACGATAGCTATCTGTCCTCGCAGCCACCTGAGGACGCCGATAACTCTGAGACCCTCAGCGAGGAGGATGTTGAGAAGGTTTTAGTGAAGCATCTGGGTGCGGATACACACCATGGAGACGAGCATAACACCGTATCTTTTGCATCGGTGACGCCTTTTGTCTCCTTCGCCAAGGTCGCGCCTCCTGTCGCTTACACCATGAGCAGGCTCACCAGTACGTCAGCTACAGTGCATTTCAGGCGCTTAGACTAATCTTCATACTGGGCTATGCGTAGAGCTATCGTGGAAGGGCAAGATTAATACGACAGCCCTCAAGATGGAGGTTTTCGTCCATTTCAACCAATATCCCGAATCTGACAACCGGTTCAACGGGACCTTCTGGACTCGCACGCCTGGTCATAAACAGTGGACCAAGTACTGGATGAACAACGGTATCATCAAAGGAAATGAGGTCTCCTGGAAGTGCCTCACGCCGACTCAGAACATGAGCGTCAAGGGCTATTGTCTCACAAATACGATAGCGACAACGCTCACTTATCCTCACACCGGGTATTCGACAGATTTCTCGTTGAATGTGTCTGGTGCCCGGGTGAGCCTCGCAGCTACGCTACATAGAATGCTGACTGACTCGTGACATTTTCCTCCAGTCTTGATACCACATGAATGGAGACTGCAAGCAAATACGTAAATCTCAGGGCACAACGCTGAGTCGGTGATATGGGGAGCTTCATGACATGATCGGAGGAATGACCTATATCTTTCCTTTGTTGAATACGAAGAAAATAACATTCCTTACTAGCGTGCTGGGATGCGACATCGTCAGCGCTCTCAAGTTAGTGTATTCGTAGAAAATACAGCGCATGAAGCAGTGCTCCAATTCATCAGATGCAGAAGTGTCTATATATGAACTCATGGTGCACTTTCAACTTGAAAGAAAAACGAAAAGCTGCCGTGCAACAAGAATCCGTCTCCTGACATGTTCGGTAGTTGCCGTAACGCCACGTGGATCGATTTCTAACCGCTCGAGCAACCCTCGAGTTCGAGTTGGTCGCACACGATTGTCGTGTCAGTGACACCCTCAGGGATGCATCCATAACCTCTCAGATATCCCTGGGCTATCTACACTTGTTGATGCGGGACTAATTTGACAAGAGCGTAAGTACACGAAGACATCCGATAGAAATATCCGCTTATTCATCATTGCAGGGTCGATCTTGATGGAAAAGCTTGCGGTAGTACCTGCTCAGCGTGCTTTTCATTTTTCTAAGTTTGCCTCGCTTGCTACGGACGAATTGTGGACCAGGCCTTCCTGTGTTATCTATGAGTCGTTGACCATCCTTCGACAGGACCCGTACTGTGGCTTCGAAGGTTCGATGTATCATCTGAATGGAACAAGATATCCATGCCTGCTACTCGTTTTTCCAACGGCGCTGCGAGCTTCTATTGCCAGACCTTCAGAAACATGAGTACCCAGGTTGGCATACGATAGAAATCCATCCTGTACGGCCCTGACTCGTACTTATACTCGACGACAAGACTTCTTCGGTACAGTCTTCAGCACAGGGCACTCTCGTTCAAGCTCCACAGCCATATTCTCTTCCTCCTAACATTCGCTTGCGGTGCACCATGAACGCAGATACAGCATTCCGTACGGTTTATGTCGCCACTACGGCTTCACTAGCCGCTGCTGATCGCCTCCCTCTTCCCGGGATTGGCGCGATCGTATACTTGGCGAACGAGATTATCGCAGCCATAGCGGTAAGAATGCGTTTTTATCACATACTGCTGTCCCTGACTCTTGATTAGACCTCTCGTTGTAATAAGGCAGACGCCAAAGAGCTCTTGGACGAGATAGCCAAGGATAAGTATATGATCTTCAAGGCCTACGAGCTTAAAGAAGTTCGGAACGATACCTTATTCAACATGAACATTTGCATGATTGTAAAGTACGTACAATCCAGTCCGTTTACTCGCTCCTACGTATACCAACATTGCATGCAGTACGTTGCAGGATGTACTCGAGATGGTTCGCAAGATCTCGGCGCGCAGGTCTTTCGAGGGCTTTCTATGTTCTGGAAAAGACAGACAGCGCATAGTCAGCGCAAAGGAAAATCTTCAACGCGTGTTCCAACGTTTCGAGGCATGTACACCTCGCTAGGAAGCGATACCGTCTGAGCTCACACTACTGCTCAGTCTGTGAACAGTATGATTATCATGCACGACGTCCGCAAATTTTACGAAGCGCTCAGTTCTCGTCTTGGTAGGATCGAAGAGCACTTTCATGGGGTGGACGAAAGCTTTCATCAAGCTGAAAAGCTCACTATGGAGATCCCTTCGCCCCCATATGATGCTATAGAGCGCGCGGAGAGATGGACCAATGCAGGATTACCCTTATATGACTCTGCCAACTCGGAAAGCGCGAAAACGAGTTGTATTGGTCAAGATCGATGGCAAGAATTGCAATCGTCGATGCGGCGTTGTATAGACGAAGTTGACGTCGAGGCCCCAGTTATCGCAATACAGAAGCGGCACACATGGGATTCAAGAAGAAATCTCAAGGAAGTGATCCTCAGTAGTAGCTTTGTCATGGGCTTCCGCAGCCTTTCTCGTAGCTCGAGGAACACAGTTCATGAGAAGAGACATCTCATTAACACTCCGGTAATTCTTCATGTATAGTTGCAGCGCATCACTCTGACATCTTCCCTAGTTGCATAGGCTGCATCGGAGGCTTTACCGACGAATTTTCTCTCTCTTGTCAGACGATAAATGACTCTATTCCCCTGTCTCCTCCTCGTCTTACTCGAAGTACCCAACTAATATTTCAAATTCATACTGGGCTATTTGCTGGTTACTCCCTATCCTACACTATGACTTGTACTCGAAGGGTCAATATAGCTATAATCTTCGATATAAACAATGATAGGTCACTGGATGAAGGTCAAGCATTACCACGGAGCTCACCCTCACCGCCTGTTTTGTCAATGCGTCGACCGGACCACGTTCATGGATATTCCGCTGTGTCGGTATACATCTTGTTTTCCACCCCATCGCCCATTGATTACTGCGAACAATCGGGTTACTTACTGGGCACCCTTACTTCATCGGCCTGTTTACTGGACACTCTGACCTGATCGGAATACTTACTGGGCACTCTTACAGCCCACAGGGACTCGTCCGCGCTGCATCTGATGTGCTGTACTGCGGAGCCATACTCTTTCGAGGGGCGCCATCGCACTCACAGCACCGCAGCAATATTGATGTGGCTCAGCAGCTGATGTCACGCTCTGGTAGCTCGCAGCGGCCGGTGCGATCACACGCGTCTACACGAGCATATAAACCCAGTGACGAGGACCGTTTTCGATACTTCGATACAGACCAAACATCCCATCCATCTTACTTCTCATCAAACCATGGTCAAAGTAGCAGTCGCAGGCGGCACCGGCGGCATCGGAAAGCACATAGTCGAGGCCATCCTCGCCACCAAGAAGCACGACGTCGTCGTCCTCTCTCGCTCCCCCACCCATGACCTCCTCGAGAGCAAAGGCGTGAAGATCGTGGCGGTGTCCTACACGGATGCTGCTTCGCTCGATAACGCTTTGCAGGGCGTCCACACCGTTATCTCGACCATCGGTGGTCTGGACTACGATTCGTGGGTGACGCCACATCTCGTGCTTCTCGAGGCGGCTAAGAGGGCCGGAGTAAAGCGCTTTGTGCCAAGCGATTGGTCTTTTCGCGGCCTACCGAACGATACAATCGTTCTATACAGCAACAAGGCGCCGGTGGAGGAGGCGGTCAGGAAGAGTGGGTTGGAGTACACGATCTTCGAGCTTGGGGTCTTCATGAACTACCTTGCGAGCGGCACGCTGGGGGCGGGGTATTTGAGGCCGCTGAAGATGGTGTTAGACGTCGAGAACTGCACAGCGATGATTCCTGGGGACGGGAACGCGCCTGTAGTTATGACTAGAGCGGAGGATGTAGGAGCCTTCGTGGCAGCAGCTCTGGATCTACCCCAGTGGCCAGAGGTTAGCCGCATGGCGGGAGACAGAATGTCATATAACGAGGTTCTGAAGATCGCCGAAAGCGTTAGAGGTTAGTTTCATATTTGACACTCGAGATGAGTACTTACGGACGTTATTATAGGCAAGAAGTTTGCCGTTGAGTATGTTTCGTTGGAGGAGCTGGAGAAGCGCAAGATGGCGGACCCGCCGTCGATCTTGGTGAATTTCCTGTGGGAAGTTTACGAAGTGGTGATCCGTACGGATCGTTGCGGATTTGCAGACGCAAACCTTAACGAACAATTCCCGGACGTGAAGCCGACCAAGATCGAAGCGTTTTTGAGGGAGTGGTGGGCTAAGGCTGATTAGGAGATTGTTCTATCGCAGTTTCGTGCCTTCGTCGAAATAATCTGTACAAGCCTGGAATTTCCTGTATGACGATCAAAGATAGCGTACAAATAAATGCTTGCAGAAGAAATATACCGTCATTTGTGCTGTCCGCCACAGCACAGTAAGGCATCCTATAAGCAGTCGTATGAAGCTAGGAATACAGCGAGTTCATCATCGATTAGGAGTACATGAAATCCAGGCGAACTGTTGTTCAAAGTTACTTGAGGTTACAAGAAGCGCGACGATGTGGTGAAAAGGGGCCTAGTTGGGACCCACAAATTGGTATATTATTCGTCGCACAATACCGGAAAGATGTTGTGGGTCATTCTAGGATAACAGTCAGCATGTATTCTCTCTTGTAACTATCAAGTTCGCCCACCTGATAAGTGTCCTGTGAAACATCCTGTGCATGAGGTTCACTCGAAGGGAATAGCGCAAACAGACTTACCATAACCATCCCCATCCCAATCGCCGTCAGCTGCACCACAAACTCGTCAGTGTCACATATTAGCCGAGAAGGACATCACATACTAGGACATTTCCATAACGACCCGTCCCAAACACCAACCCCTTGCCGCGCGCCATGACCCAAGCGCTTTCGAGGCCCTTCGGTAGTACATACATCGCCAACTCTGCACGCCTACGCTTCTCTTCAACGAAAAGCGATAGCCCTGTGAGCAATCCGCCTAGCCAGAATGACGGCTTGGAAATGAGGAAGTCGACCATCGGCTGGGGGAGTTGCTTCACGATGATAGCAAGGAGCGATCGTGCTTCAGGCGAGCGCAGGGCTGTGAGATATGCCCACATATTATGCTTGAAGCAGAAGAATGCTAAAGATCCATGAGATAAACGAAACATCGTTGGACAGACGAGACCCACTTTGGTATATCACGACGAACATGCCAAGGAACGCGGAACTCCGCGCTGTTCCCATTAGTGTACGCAAGAGCATCTTCAAGGGGTCCTTCATGACAGTCTTGCGTTTGAATAGAAGTGTGGGAATAAGGTGGAGGGCTCCATATATGGGGAGCATCCAGCGGAAGACCCTGTAAAATCGGTCGAATGAGGCGACCATACAGGATTCTAATGGGGGGTGGCACGTCTCGCATGGGACATAATAAGGCCCATACTGTGGTATCGGAAGACTTGCACGTGCCTTGCGAGCCTCAAGGACACTACGATTCAGAGGTGTCAAATCCTACGATAAGATATTAGCGCGAGACGAGCCCAAACATGGGATATGTGCTACCTTGCGAGCAAGCATGCCATCGAGATCAGACATCTTGAATCTGTGCTCTCGTACAAGATCGCGGTTCATGGACACAGATTCTCTGGGAATCTTGCCAGCCTCTTGAATCCTGCATGAAAGTGTCAAAACATAACAACCCAAGCCTGTCATCTAGAGAACATACCAATTCACGTAGGAGCGATCAAGAGTATCGGGACGGAGGAGAAACGCATATAGTATCTGTCCGCAGCTACATGAGCGTTAGCTAAAATTCGCGGTATATCGAGCTAGCATACCAGAGCGAAAATACAATTGCCTCTCCATGAGGTATCCTGATCCCATGTTTGTCTGAGAAGGCGTTATACGAGCCTTGTAGGCCGCTGGAAACCAAATGAGCCTACGCCGTAGCCTTGCGAAGCTGTTGTCACACACTTACCGCACGAACATCTGTTGCGCAATGCCTGTTCTACGCCCCTCTTTCTCACATAATATGGCCAATCCGCCTGCGAGAGCACCGGCTACCACAGAATACCATCGTCGCGTCTTCTTGCGAACCCACACCTGATGCGCTTGTGCACTAATGGACAGTCTCGCCTTCCGCTCCTGAAGTAACCTGCCACGCGCAGCCTCAACATCGGCATCATCTTCTGCAAGTGCGTCGTCGTCCTGGATTGCCGAGAGCTGTAGCTTGTGTTTATGTTGTTGGCGGAACTTGGAGCGTGAGCGTGAGTGAGCTCGGTCTGGTGGTGGTAGTGCGGGTCTTGGGAGTATGAGGGGAAGGGAGTTTAGGATGAACCTGTATAGTCCGACAAAGGTGCCTATTGTGACTACGTAAGAGACATCTTTTCATGAGGTAAACGGGAAGAGAATACACACCAAGCATAGCAGCAAATCTCCAGGAGTCCGGCCCGAAGAGTGCGTGACGCACGAGCGCCAAGCGGTAGGATCTGCGTGTAACCGTGAATATCGGTGTCAAGGAGACCGAGGGATAGCAGTAAGCGAAGTCTCTCATGCAAAATGTGCATATATAAGCTGTATCATTCAATAGCATGTGCAACAAATCCGGCTTACGGGTATGGAGGTCTAGCACGAAAGGAAGACTCACTTAGGGATCCTCTTTATCCTTGATAGAAGGAGGATCAAATTGACTCCAGAACGAATGGCAAAGGCAATGCTTCCAGCCCCTAGGTCGCTGTTGTATGCTAGGAAGACGGTATGAAGCAGTACACGTACTCGTCGCACCCTTTCCCGCGTGCTCCACACATCCCCAGAGGCTTTCCAACTCAACCGGTGTCTCCCCTTTATCCCTCCATACTATTCGTCGTGCTTCTTTAAGGCGTTCTTCGTAGTTGGCTAGAGCGACAAGGTTCTCGAATGAGGCTATTGCACTCCTTGGTGCGAACTGGATGTATGAGGGGACCCGCGACATGGGCGAGCGGGCGGAGAGCGGGGGCGACTCATCGCCCTCCATGGTGTGCAGGGGATGGTGGAAGTAGGAGGTCAAGAGCCGAAGCGCACAGTACCGCTCGCTTGACGCGAATAACACGTGGGAGGGACTTTCGCCCTTTGATGGGTGTCGGGAAGCTTGTTTCCCCACCGAATGTGGTCATTGGGGAAGATCCTTAACGCCGGTTGATGGGGAAGAAGACTTGCCTCCTTTGGAGGGCTTGCTCCTTTTCGGGATCCCCACGGTGTACTTTGTCCTTAACTGAACATGCACTTCACGAGTGGTATCATCACGCGATTTCTCGTGCATACAGCAGACATTTAAATCGGAAGCTGTAAAAGAAGTGTTCCCGTACACTGAACTATCACGGTCGGCATAAAGACGTCATTCGGAAGGGACATGGATCACAGAACGCCAAAGTTTGAGTCCATGGGGATGCTTTTCGCGTGATATACGAAGCATGCCGAGACTTTGACCCAAATTTTGCTCACTGGGGAAGTCAAAGGCACCCCATCGCAAGGTCTCAGCGTGGCTGCAGCCAGTGGAAGTGAATTTACAGGCTACGTTCACTGTTTGAAACACGCAAAGGACTTATCGACTCTAAGAGCTGTGGTCATCTAGTGCTAAGCTCCGAATCGTGGAGGGCTGTCTCGTCTGTTGAAACCTTCTTGGAGAAGCTGGCCAAAAGGAAGATCTAGGGTGTTGCCTTTCTTTCCCAGATTGGCCGTTGGTCTACCTCCATCATGGGCGTAAGGGCCCTGTCACCTACTTGGAAGTAGCTCAAAAGCCCAGTGAGCTGTTTCAAGCCAACGCCGCTTAGACTAAGCAGCGAGTCATCCATCCCGCCATTCAGTATCTGCGTAAGCGAGAAAGAGGAGAAGGTGGCCACGATGGAGCGAGGGTAGGCCAGGGTTGGGCGTGAGTAGCATTTACTAGTAACGGAAGACATTTAGTGAGTATCGAGTATGCAGTTCGCTCGTAGGAAAGGTTCCACCATACATTATTACTATGGTGAGGAACCGCGTGGCATTATTTCAGCAATTCATTTCACCTTGACGGCGTACTTCACACCTTAGTTAGCGTAACGGAAGGATGCTTCTGATGTGTATAAATACGAATTGTTCGAACTGCTGACTTCTGTGCCGTCCCGGTGGAAACACGCGTATGCTGACAGGCCCCTATGAGCAGTAATCAGCGATATGTGGAGTAAGAGACTCATTCAATTTTCTACAGGTTGGTTCGGCGAACAGGCAGGATTGTTGGTTGGGACTGCTACACGACGTAGGCCTACGATTGAATCTTGTTCTACACGGCTCATATGAAGGAGGTAGAATAAAGCATGTACCGATCCCTTAATTAGACATCTGCTCCAGATGTTAGATCCCCGAATGTTGAGCAAGTACACGGACGACTTACAATTCTTGAACATATCGGCTTCGTCGTCCCTCCTGATTCAAGTTTCAAGAACTTGCTAGTTATACGCGTCAGAGCCTCACCATCAAGTAAAGCGGGAAACCTTCCCAGGAATGCCTAATTAACTGGATTATTCCCTTTTACCGTCAATCCACAAACGAGCCCATCCTGAAGGAAAAGGTCAACAAGAAAATCCGGAAACCATGTCGTAGTGAGAGTTATCGCATCGGCGTCTTTACTTGCCGACTTTGATCGCACGCTTGTTTGTACTTGTTTTCCTCCCCGACTTCCTGCTGCTTAACTTCGACGACCATTAATATTCATCGGCTTACATTCATTTCTTACGCCCCTCACCTTCAGTAAAGCTCACAATGGCGATGGCGAAATCATCGGAGAGTTTCATGTTCACAGTGGGGAAGCTCGGTACGTCCTAGACATCGCGTACACTCTGCATATAGCTAAACAGTGACGTGCTACAGATGCAGGCATGGCTGTACGCGTATTCTATGCATTGTAATCAACTTCACTTAACGACTTAGACATAGATCCTGCTCGGAGAACGGGCACACCTCATCGAGTTCCCGTCGTTACTTTTACCGCCTGGCGTAACGACTGGATCTATCGTCAATATCTCCGTACAACAAAACCATACCGAGGAAAAGAAACGCGATGCAGAGTTCTGGAGTCTACAAAACGACATTCTCTCAACATATGGAACAAACACGCCTGAACAACCCAAGCTGGAGGTGCGTACTTAACCATTGTGATGAACGCGACTTGACGATAACGCCTCTAGCTACGAAACGTAACACAAACCTCCGTAACACTCGAATGGCCCCCACTCAAGCTCGCGACCGCAAAGTTGCGCTCGCTCGACATCTACCGCAACCGGCAACGCCTCGCCGCCATCCCCTCTCCCATGACCAACACGTCCACGAAGCTCTCCGGACTCCAACTCGACACCGAATACACCTTCCAGCTTATCCTACGCACGACCGCAGGTACATTCCCGTCCAACGTCCTGCACGTGCGCACGCACACCATGACCGACACGTCCGGTATTTCCGTCTGCTTTGGCAACGTGCAAGACGCGGTCTCGCTTGAGAACGCGAAGATGGCGCTCCGCGAGATGGGCGCGCGCTGGAGTGACCGCATTCAGATCGACACGACCCACTTCGTGTGCACGACCCCTGCGGCGACGCCCTCTGGTGCGCAAGCGACTGGTAGTATCTCGAGTGCACCAGGCGTTGAGTATCAGAAGGCACTCCAGATGAGCATCCCTGTTGTTCAGCCGACCTGGATCCTCGCTTGCCACTCAGAAAAGAAGTGCGTTTTCTTTCAACTACTTCCCCGTCGTGTTCTGACTATTGCTCGCCCACCCGGTAGAATGGTGCCCATCCACCCATACTACCTCGGCGCATCGCCCGCCGCACCTGTCAGCGCCACGCCCTTCACACGCCCTCAGTCCATGTCGCACGCCACGCTGCCCTCGCCCTCCTCGCGTACGACCTCGCCAACCGCGTCGAAGTTCGCAAATCGGCAATCCATGCCCCCGCAGCGTTCTGCCGCGTCACCGCCTGCGTCATCCGGCGCCGCCGCTCCCCAACCCGCACCGGCCCACCCGCGCACGTTCGACGCGACGCCCGAGGAGGACAGCGACTCGGATTCCGATTCCGAGCGCGCAGGACGAGTGCGCAAAGGTACGATGAGCAAGAATTTCCGCTTCCCGTCACCCAACAGCGAAACTGCGCCGCCTCTCCCAGAAATACCACCCTCTGTTCCCAAGACTAAACCTTCTGCTATAGAGCCCCGATCAAGCGTCGGTGCGCACGCGCCGACGGACTCGGAAGAAGTGTCGCTTGCACCTGTGGGTGCCGCAGACCCTTCAGTGATGGAAGTGGGACCTCCACCACCTGTGGAGAAAGAGCGTGTACCAGCAAGTCCCGCTGACCTTGGAGACGAGGACCTTGGCGAGACCGAAGAAATTTCCTTGAACTAGAACCCATCATTTGTGATCATGTTGCTTTCCCAGATACCAGTATTTATCGGACTCCCTATGACATCGTTGTCTGCGCTATCATGGTTACCTCAGCCCACGCGGGAACCATTCAGGTAAATGACTTCGTTATGGATATGATACAACCTGATTTAACTACTACTGTATCTGCTATGTGCGACGTGCAAACTCTACAGCATGCGACGATAACTTATTATGCACAAATACAACGAGGGAAAACACGTATACACCAGAAAACACGTACAAGAAAGATTAGCGTAAGCAGCCGTGAGATAGCCTGTATACAACGAGTAGATGGCGTCCGTCTCGTCTAGGTATATCAACAAGCCCTGTAAGAGATAGAAGCGGCATTATCCGCCGAGTGCACATCAAAACTCAGGAGTCCTGCGACCGACGCTTTCCCAGCCGGAGACGTCACTGATATCGTCAAACGGATCGTCCATCGTAGACGCCGTGACGGTGGGACTGAACATCGCGGAGCGCATGGACGGCGAGAGAATCGCCATATCGCTCTCCGACTGCAGATGCAGCGAAGACTGCGACCCCATGCTCGGTGAGACCATGACCGGCGATGGCGAGCGCGCGGAAGTGTACAGCTGAGGAGAGACGGCGTGGACGTCAGTGAAGGGGGAGCTGACGTCCGACCGCGCGTCCCCTGCCGGTGCCAGAGACTGCTGCTGGCCCTGGTTGGTAGAGCGGAGATCGAAGAAGGGCGATGTGACCCGTGAGCCCGACGCGGACGAAGGCAGGGAGAGTACATCGTCGTACCCGCGTACACTTCCTGTGCGCGGTGTCCCGTAGTCCGAGCTGGTGGCGCTGCGTGGTCCAATGACTGCAGGAGTAAACGAGCTGGCAGTCGACGTAGAACGCGCAAGATCGCCGTCGTCGGAGCCCCTGGACTCACTACGAGAAGTTGTGGCAGATAGGTTGCTGGGTGCACGGAAGAGTGGTACGCCGGGCCCTGCTAGGGTAAGTTCCTTACTGAGATCTGTAGGAGGCTGTGCAAGCCTCGTGGGCATGTTCAATGCGGCAGGAGCGCGAGGCAGAGGGCTGTGTATGATTGGCGGCGTGGGCTGTTGCAGGATAGACGGCCCAGATGCAGGAGACGAAGGTGCGGTAGATTTAACTGTGAGTTGGGTGGGGGAGATTGGGTCGAAGGGGAGGAAGATGTTTGACTAGAGATGCAAGTGTTAGAGTGGTTCTGCATTTATAGACTGCGGATAAGCGCACCTCGTCCAGCACGTTTCCAGACCGGGGCTTGCGTTGTCTCAAAGTCCCATTGGGGCTCGAGTTCGTACTCTTCCAATCAGCAGAACCTTTGGTAGCCATGTCCTCAAGCTCGACGGATGGATGGTCGTCGCTTTCATCGTCCGAATCTTTCTTCGAAGTCGTACGAGCTAGATCAGCCGGCCGGCTCTCTGACATCGCAGGGACTGCGATAGGTCCCTGTCGTCTTGCACGAGCACGCCGACGACGCTCTGCCATAACTTCTCCCCATGCCTCGAATTTAGGAGCTAGATGGGGGTCATATACGAACTACATTGCGATGGAGAAACGATCAATTAGGAGCCGGATATACGGTATGTACAACTCACCTCCTTGAAGGCGACCGCGGCCGCAACAGTTCCTATCACGGCGACGGCAGCGACGACGTAGACAGCTGGACCAGGCATCGTGGGCAAAGGGACGATGTGGTCGTAGCGGAAAGAGGGACGAATGGCTTCGGCGCAGCCTTTCGGTGCACCTTCGGCCCTTGCCGCGCTCCGGAGCGGAAGCAAAACGGGAGTATATTCAGATCTAACGGCGCACTCAGAATTCTTACAGCACACACATAGCCAGGTTTTACACAACTAGAGACCTCCGGACTCGAGGAGTATATGTTTCATTGTCCTATAGGAGAGTGCCATTACAATGCTATACCAATTGTCATGCATGAGGATAGTAGTCCGAACGATGTGCTAAAGCCAGATACGCAAGTCCAAAATGTCCGAAAGCCAAGTTCAACGACGATGATAGTGTTTATGCAGCAAAGACCGACGACCAAACAGCGAGCGAACAAGTCCAAATTAGTGTCTATGACTGAGAAAGAATGTTGTCGATGGATTCGTTAAGGAATTGTTTTCGCGATGTGAGGTCCGCCTTCGGGAACTTCGCCTGGATAGCTTCCCGAGCAGTCCTGTTACGAACAGTCAGTCAGTCGTTGCAGTGCAACACTGAGAATAGGGGCTTACTTCTTCGTGACGGTCATGAGATCCTGCGTACTCAGGTAATTTCGTAGCGCGGTGACCAGTTCTTCATCAGTTGGATCAGCGTTCATACTGGGTCCTGCAAATGGATTGACTGATGTCGCCATAGAGAACGTTGACATCGGTCTCTGTTGCTGCAGACCCGGCGCCATAGGGGGCGCAAATGCCCCTTGTGAACCGCCGGTGAAGTTGGGCATCATGGGCGCCATAGGCATCGTCGGCGGCATCATCGACATCGCGTACATGCTGCCAGTGCCTTGGTATGGCATAGGCCCAGGCATGGCCATGGGTCCGCCATAGTCAGAGCCGTGCACAGAACCGTGTATCGATCCTGCACCTGTGGCGAACGGCATGAAGGGCAGTTGCGGTACACCGTACTGCGACACCGCTGGTTGCCCACCGAAATGCGACATCATACTGCCACCTGTCTGCTGCTGCAAGTTGGTGGTGGAGCCATTGTTACTCCTCAGGTTAGTATCGCGGTAGTAGTCGCCAACTTGGGAAGCTTGTTGGAAACTCCTGGGTGATGGTGCTCTGGATCGTGAGCGAGACTTGCTGTCGTAGCCTGTCTCGTCAGAGTGCCGCGAACCTGTTTCCCATGCTTCCGCCTCGTACTCTGAGAACATACGATAAGTCAAGAATGGGCGTCCGATGCTATTGAGTACGTACCGCTGAACTTCTTCAAAGGGATCATGGAGTCATCGAATTTCTCGTCGTCATTCATGATGACTTTCTTGTTGTTGCCTTCACCAATGACGAGACGAGTGTTACCCCAACTGAAGTCGTCCATGCACCAGAACGAGTATACTGGGAGGAAGAAACTGTAGACTGGGTATCTGAACGCAGGGTCAGTAAGGTTTATAGCACTATTGCTCCTTTTGCTTACGATAGAATGTAAACCACCATCCAGCCGACCAGCATGAACTCTCGCTTGATAAGGAAGATGAGCGCCTGTCGAAGTGTTTGTTAGACATATCCAGCCGTCGAACAGGAAAAGAGACATGCCTGTAGACCGTACACTGCAGCAATCATAGCAATCGAGATGATAGGGATCGGCGCCTGCTTAAGACTGACGACGACGATCAGGTAGATGAGCTGCAAGCAGCGATCAGTGTTTGTTCTGAGCAAATTATGAAGTAAAAACTCACATAAACCACCGTAGACGGCAGAATCTAAATGAAACGGTTTAGTACGATATAGCAAAATGCAGTATATACCACTTACAATTGTGCCAAGTAGATCGATGAAAACGAAGAAACGCATAGAGAAACAGCAGAAGCCGAACAACTCAGGAAGGAACGCCAACTCGCACAGATTGTGGACCGTCGAGTTAATCCACCGACGACGCTGAGAGAACAGCACCCGCCAGGATTCCGGAGCGATAGTATGGGCAATCGCATCGGGCGTGAACTTCGTGCGGAAAGTCGGGAAGTGCTTGAGCAAGAGTGTCGTCAGGTAACGATCTTCACCAAGGGACAACAGGTTCTTCTTGTGCAGAGTGTCAACGATGGGATCCGAGTACTCCTCTATGATACGGTTGGAGATGATAATAGGACGTCCCTTGTCGGCGGTTCGGATCCTGTACATGGAGAAACATCCGGGAAGACAAGTCACGGAACCGAAGAGACTCTCGAAGGCCTTGGACAGATGGTGAGAGATGTAGTACTCGTAGACCTAGGCGTGAAAGCAGAATTAATCGGATGGCAACGATAAGCTGAGACTCAACAAACCTGAATCATCGTCCACCACGAACCCTCCTCATTGTCAAGCTTTGTTTCACCACAGATACCGATGATACTTGAATCATCCGCACTTGACGCTACGAGACGATTCAGAGAATCCGGCGTGACGGTCTACGATATATGAGCATAATATAGCTGACGACAGCTGATCAACGCACCGTATCGGCATCAACAGTGAAGATGTATTCGTAGAAGGCCGGGTCAATACCGATAACGTTGCGCATCTGGTGGTAGATCTCAAGCTCCAGAGGACACATGGGCGAGTCGAAGTGGACGCGGTTGAGATATTGCATAAGCAAGATCTGACTGTCACGCTTGCCACGGTTACCGGGCTTCGTGCGTTCGGAGGGTTTCCCAACCTTGACGACGACGATATACCTGTGGAGACCATTGAGCTCCATGCGTTACTGAGAGCGGGGCGATACTTACGGGACGACGTGGCCTTCAAACTCGTACAAACCTGAGTAGACCTTGCCGTAGTTGAGCTGCTTGGAGCCCTCGCCAATGGACTTGAACATGAGCGGCTCTGGGTCGAGCTTCGGGTCGACACCTAAGATGTCCAAGATAATCCGCGGTGTTGTGCGGTCGTTGCCTGTACCGATAATGTTGCCATCGCAAATCATGAACATCAGCTTGCGCTTGTCGTCGTAGTTCAAAGCCGCGAGCGAATCGATGGTACGACGCAAAGACTCTTCGCCCTCGGTATAACATGGTACCTGGCAGATGACGAACTTGTCCAACATCTCCGGGGAGCGCTTCGGTGTAAGCTGCAATGCCGCCAAGACTATCATGGGGATAAATCAGAGATCGAGGAACCGTTTCAAAAGTGTACTCACACTTCAAGCCGACAGAGGACATCATGATAACGGATGCCGCAAGCAGGAAGTAGTTCTGCACTTGGCATCTAGGCGTCTTACGGTCATCGACTTCGCCAATGTAGAACAAGTTGTTGATGCAAGCCACGTTCTGGTCCCTTGTCGTCGCATCCATCTGAGCGAGGACTTCTGCCATGGGCTGAGAGATATCCTGGCCAGCACGCTGATCGAAGAGATCGGTGATACTAGAGTTCAAGAACTCGTAAGCGTCACCCAGGTTCAGTGTGTTGGTGTAGAAGTAGTCAGAAAGATCGTAGACGCCGTTGTTCCAGATAGCAACGTTCCTAAACGCAAAGTCAGCTATCGCCTACGTATGGCCCATGTTAAAATCGAAACATACAGGGGATCGTTAGCGTCATTCCCTTCAGACCAAATGGAACCCTTGGACCATACGAGCGGTCCCTTGTAATACTGCTTTATTTTAGGCAAGAAGATCGCAGTGTACCAGTCGTCTTGATGGAGCTTCGAGTTCTGGTCGCCCTGCAGTGTTCCGGAAGTGTGCATGGCGGAGGGGATAGCCGGGGTGAAGTTCGCAGACTGGAGAGACATACCAGTATCCGTGACGAGGCCGGGGCAGGCAAGGGTAAGAGGGGGCGGGAAGTAACCGGTGAGGTCCTGGCCCGCAAGCGCGTCCAACGTATCGGCGCCGTTACTCGCCTCGCCCGAGATGTCGCTGTGCTGACCATGAACAAAATTCGACACGTCGTATACCTTGCCCTGGATAGCAACCCAGTAGTTGTTCGAGTCTGTATGTTGGCCGACCTCGTTGATACCCCAGACCTTGTCAAAGTCTGGGCAGAGAAGACGACCGAACTCGATGACGTAGAAAACGACGATACCGTTGAGGAGCATGATGAGGAAGAAAATCGTGAACTTCTCGCGCCAGGCAAGCTGCACGTCCGGCCGCTTCATCCGGCCGATCGCTCGGAGGGCAAACGGCGGCATGTACCATGTACAGGCCCATACGATCCAGAGCCAGACGCGCCGTGTCCGACTTGTAGGGACCTCCTCGACGGCGTTCGGTGCCTCCTTCACGACTATGTCGCCAGCCTCCTTACTGTCATCAGGCGAGTCCCCGTTTTTCTTGTCCCACTCGGAGCCCCACCCCGTGCCTGCCTCGCTATACGCCGGAGTATCCTCAACGACTGAAGCAGAGAGCGCTGGTTGCGAGTAAGGACCCTCAGCAGCGTTCGGAGACATGTAGTTCGTGCCGTTCGTCGTTGTGCGAGCGAGCAGAAGATTGTCTTCGCTCGCGCCCCCATAGTATCCGCCGCCGGGATGTAACGAGTTGTCGCGGTGTGTGTACTCCGTCGTGGCATCGTCGTCAGGCATGACGCTCTCGTCATCTTCACCGCTGATCGCCTTCTTCGCCTCCCGCTCTGCCGATCGGATGACGTCCTCCACCATCTTCCACGCCGGGTAACTCAGCCAGATCATCCTGTGTCCCACCGCGTACTCAACGCCCTCTGTCCAGCCGTTCGCTTGCGCACACTGTCGGATGCGCTCCGCGTCCGAGCCTTGCATCGTGGGCACGTACCGGTCGCAAAACGCCGCGTGCTCCATGTCGACGACGTACTCGGTCTTCCGCCGTACGACGAGGTCCGGAAGAAGCATAGCACGGACTTGGACCTTGACTCTCCGCTTATCGAAGGAGTTTGGAAGCCCAGAGTCGTTCGGCCGGATACATGATATTGTCCAGTGTTTCGTGCGGTCGATATTGAAGAGCAACTCAGACAAGTTGTAGTTGATCTGGGTGGTGACAGGATAGACCTTGCCGGAGTCAAGATGGGGGTGTTCCTCGGCGGGCAGGGTGCCATCAGGAGCGGCAACAGGCGTAGGTTGGCGAAGTGGTCTCGAGGACACCTGAGCTTGCACAATGATGGACTCGTCCTTCGAGTGGCGCTCCGTAGCCAGACTTGGTCCGGACATAAGCTTCGATACAAACGCGTCGCTCGAACCCCGCAGCAGCGTGACGAAAGCCGCGTCCAACAAATCCACGTCCTTCTCGACGAAATCCGTGGCGTCGTACTGGCACGGTCCGGCATAATGGTTGATGCCGAACATATTTGTCACCGAGTTCTCCTGGTTGAAAGGGTTAGCAACGAACGAACTGTGTGTGCCGAACTTCGCAATAAGATCCTGCACGAGCTCCTCGTCCCGCTTGTCGCCCGCCTTCCCAGACTTCACATTTGAGCACGCCTTGTTCATTGCACCCAACACTCCACCCGGCTTCCTGTGGGCACGTTCGCTCAGCTGAGCGCCGCGCAGCAACTCAATGCACGCCGAGTTGTCCATCGTGGTAACCTCGGGGAGCGAAATGCCATCTCCCGTTAGCTCGCTGTTGTAACCCACGGAGTCTTCGAAGATGTTGCGCACGACGTACGAGTGGATGATCTCGTCCGCAAAGTTCACGCAGAACTCGTCGAACGCGTTCTGCCCGTAAGCGGACACGAGAGGCGCGTGACCACCCAGAATCATAGAGGTCGTGCCCCCGGGGCCCCGTGTTTGGAAACCGGGCTGGTCTAGCAGGATGATCTGGGTCGTGGGTGGTGGATCTTGCGAGCTGGGAGCAATGCGGTGATTTGCGGTCTCTACGACAAATGCGAAGAGGATGGCGTAAAGATCTCTGACGAGAGAATCCCGCTGCGCCGCACTTTGTGCCGCGTTGAGCATGACGGCGTATAGCTCCTTTCGGACATAGCTCGTCTTGTTCGTGAGTGTCTCTTGGAGGTCGTCGGAGGACACACCGAGCAAGCGAGAGACGTGGTCAAGCACAGGCAGGTTGGCGACGTGCGCCGATACGTCGCGTGCATCACCTTCGCCAAATTGGAGGTTCCCAAGCAAAAGAATGGCCATCAAAAGGTTGAAGATCGAGACGAGGTGCTTCGGCTTGAACCCGAGCGTTTTCATCGCGGCGCGCAACTCCTCCATAGCAATGGAGTCGTCGCTGAACGGGCCCGCGGGGAGCCTGTAGCATCCTGACGAGGCCAAGAGCGCGTAGTCGGATGGGTCCTCAATGTTGTACCGGTCTCGCTCGTCCGGCGAAGCCCCGGCCAGGAACTGGTAGAAAACGTGGAACGTACGCTCCTCGTGGGCGAGGCGCTGCAGCCGCGACTTGTCGAGCGCATACGTAAGAATCTTTGCGCCAGAGATGCGCCCCCGCTCGTTGAAGTGCAGCTCGAGGTAGCGTCCGTGGCGGGAGGCATTGGGGTTCATGAGCGTCTTCGCATTGCCAAACGAGTCCAACAGGGGCGACAGAGCTTTGACCTGCTCAGCGATCTTGGACTCCTTGCGCGAGTGCGTCGCCATGCGCAGCAGCTGTGCGACGAGCAGCTGTGAGCTGGAGGACTTGCCGGAGCCTGTGATGCCTCTGCAGCAGACACGAAAAGTCGGTCGCCAGCGCCTATATGCTAGTGACGACGAACACGCACCTGAAGATGATGGACTGCGACTCGTTTCTCCTGCGCATGACCAGGTAGACTCGCGCAGCGAGGTCGTACAGATGGGGCTGAAGCGGCGGGGCCGAGCCGGGGAGAGGGAGGCTGGTGTCCTTGTAGCATCGCTCCTCGTACTCCTTCGCGCTGATGTCGTTGACGGAGGCGAGGGCTTTGTAGGGGTTGACTACGACGTAGCTGGTGGCGCCGATGCGGGTGTAGGGTAGGTCTTGACGGAATCGTGTCTGGAGAACGGAGAGAATGGTGTCATCTGAAGGATAGACGGTCGCGGACGAGACGAGGTCGGTGAGGTCGCCGGACTGGACAGCCTGGGACTGCACGCTGGGAGGAATTGCAGCCATGGCCGCGAAAAGAAAGCGTCGTCGTCGCTCGACACAGCGAGCGGGTAGGTGGTGGCCGAGGTGTGAAAGTTGAAGCGTCTGGAAACCAGCGCAGGCGGCAAGTCATTACACGGTTTACTTATCGTTACTTACCCGGTAACAAATGTTTGTAACCACCTTTGTTAGTCCGAGCGCTGATGGCTGTCCACTACCCGCCACATCACATCACACCCGCGGTGATGTTCACTCACCACTTGGGTCGTCGGATGCACCCGGTGGATTTATAAACTTCTATCGCTATGTCGACCAGGAAGCGTCGTAGCAGCTTGCTCAAATTTCATAGACCGAAATTGAATTTACAGGATGCACCCACCCCTCCTTTGAAACCAGAGTCCAGACGGTACAATCGCTCTTAGTTTAGCTAGCACGAGACATATGACAGATATCCACAGGTGTCTACAGAATCTCCTGGACTATACCCCTCGTAAACAACAGCTAAAGTTCCCAAAGTCACGATGTGCAGCTGTTCTCGTGGCGTTGTTCGTCGGACGCATGGGCGATCTGTATGTTCTACTCAGTCAGTAAGTAGCCTGCATTGTCATGTGCAAGTTGACGTGTGATCCTACGGCATGTCTAGACGGGCTTCAGGGCTACGAACCTATGCAGGTGATACGTCACTTCCCGGAGGCAAATGGGAACCAAAAGACAGGAATTTGGAATGGACGGCGGTATGTTACCAACAGGGCCAGCACTGACCATGCATAGCACTAATGCATCACGAAATAGCGACGAGAGGCTTTTGAGGAGGTATACACCCTTCCTTACACAGTCGCCACGGCTGAATATGCTCGATGATAGATAGGACTTCCACTGGACACGCGCAAGATACCCTTATTGTGCATACTGGAGCCTTTCCTCGCAGGAGGCTATCTGATCGTAACACCGTGAGCTAACGTGAAATGTTGCTGACACACGACATGAAATTCAAAGGACTTTGACAGCGTCGTAGTGCTCGTACTCGACAACGGTCTTCGGGTACGCCTCGCCGCTACTTTCCCCCATGTTCACCCCCTCACCCCCAACAGCCCGTCCTCAATGCAGCCGAGGTCGCGCTCCTCTTCTCGCACCCCCTCGCCTCCCTCCTCAACACCGACCCACCCTCGCCGCTCGACGACCCTCCTCAAACACCCGCCCTCGAATCCGCCGCGGCCTACCACACCGCCGCCGACATGGACGACTTCTCCGGGGTCCCAGGCGCCAAGCTGCGCATGCACCGCTTCATGACGGGGCGCGAGGCCGGTGGGACAAAACCAATCTTTGGTCTGACTGCGTATGTCTCTCCATTCCGGCGTGCGGCGTTCGTGCTGACTTGTTGCCCGTGTGGGACAGCGCCATCCTTATCCACGTCGCAAAGATCGGGTACGCCCGCCCGCCTGCGTTCGAACAGTTCGCGGCGGAACAGTACCCGATGGAGAAGCGCATCGCATATGCGATGCGGCATAAGACCGTGTTGCGGGAGGCGCAGCGCGCTGAGGGGCTCGATCCGGACAAGATACCAGAGGATATGTGGCGCGTCTCCGGGAAGGAGGGCAAGGAAAGGAGAGCTGGCGTCAGAGCCAAGAGTCGCCTGTGACAGCGCTGTGCGGAATGCTTCATTCGAGAGACCGGACCCTGGATATCTGATGTAACACGACCGTACAAATACAACATACCCCAAGCCAAAAGCTCTAAACTTCAATCATTGATACCTTATCCGACTCACCCGAGCCGGCTCTTCTTCCTCGTATGCCCCGCGCCCGCGCTACTGAAGCTCCCCGCGCTGCCCTTCGCCGAGTGCGAGTGGCTCAGTTGCGTGAGGTGCGCCTGCGCGGGGACCTGCACCGCAGGCTGGGGCTGCGACGGCATCATCGACGGCGCGTCGTCGACTGTAATGCGGCGCGGCGGCGGGCTCAGGGACGGGCTCAGGGATTGGAACGCACTAGACATCGATTGAGAGGTTATTAGAGCTTTAACCGTAAGCGTACTCAGTACTCACTTCGCCGTCGGCCGCGGCTCGTCCTGGAACCACTTGTGCTGCAGCGCCTCGCGCGCCGTCGCCCGCTTGTCGGGGTCCCACGCGAACGTCTGCCTGAGGAAGTCAAGTCCGTATCCGAAACTCGTCTTCGAGCACCAGTTCGGAAGTTGGTTGTGCTTGTGGTCCAGCCGCTTCATGCTATGCCACTCCGGCATGTCCTTAATGCCCGGCCAGTCTCTGTCCGCTGCAACATAGAGCTTAGCAAACTACAGCAAACACACGAAAAGGCGCGCTTACGATCCGGCGTGCCCACAATGTCCACAATCTTCAGTATCTGGTCCTTCTGAAACGGCACGTTCTTCTTCGAGTCCAGCTTCGCCTCCTCGCCCTTGAATATCGGCCTCAAGCTCGCCAGCTCCGCGACCACACACCCGACGGCCCACATGTCCACCGCCTTATTATAGTGCTTCGTGCCCAGCAGCAGCTCGGGTGCGCGGTACCAGATCGTCACGACGACCTTGTCCCCCGCGACGAGCGGCTGCAGCGGCTGGTGCGTCAGACGCGCGAGGCCGAGGTCCCCGATCTTGACGACGCCGGAGGAGGTGATGAGGATGTTGGCGGGCTTGAGGTCGCGGTGGATGATGTGCGCGGAGTGCAGGTAGAGCAGGCCGTTAAGCAGCTGGTAGGAGAGGGACTTGAGGACGGGCGGGGTGATGTTGTTGCGCAGGGTCTGCGAGTGGTGATGGATGACTTGCTGAAGATATTTGAGATGGTGGTAACAATGAATGCGAGTAGGATGGCGTACCAGAAAGTCGTGTTCGGCGTATTCGAATACCATGTAGATAGACTTGTCTTCGAGAATGACCTCCTTCAGAGCAACGACATTCTCGTGCGATATCTCCCTATTGAGCTGCTCAACATATCAGACTGCGACCATGGTACATTGACCAATTCGATACTCACCGCAATCTCACGGATAGCACTCTGGCTGATACCCGTATACGTGATCACATCGCCCTCCTTGTCAGGCTTGAACTTCTTGATAGCATGCAGCCGTCCATCTGGCTCTCTGCTTTGTGCCTTATACACCCGTCCATACGTTCCAGACGAGATGAAGCCGAGAATCGAGTACTTGTCGGTAACGCGAGGCTTGCTGCGGTCGCGCTGCGCCCTATAGTAGCGCATTGGATCCTGTGAGTATGGCATGTTGCGATCCTCTAGCATGGATCAGCAGTGTGGGGAATACTGCTACCGCGGTTGGACGACCCCGCATCGTCGTGGACGGCGGTCAAGAGGCGACATTACTTTGGGCCCCTGACGGTCCAGTGATTAAGCGCGGATGATAAAAGTCGCTGGTTCGAATCCTGATGTTGCAGCTTTTCTCCTGAGAGACGTTTGGGATTCCTTCAAATAAGAGAATTATAATTGCGCCATATTGTGCTTTTATGCTCTCTTCGAAATTCCTGCCACCAAACTTGCTTGGTTAGGGCTTACTCGGATCGAAGTCGTTGCCCGTTCTTACCTTAAATTAGTACTGAGTCTCACATAAGGACGCACTTCTCCGCCACCCTCCTCTGCGCCCCCGCCTCGCGCTACCATCACTCGCTCAAACCATCCGATTTCCACACTCATGCCCGTATCCGCATCGATGGTAAGGTTTCTGCATTTGCTTCTGCTTATCATCCATTCTAATTTCTGATTCGATATTTTAGGTCGTCTCGAACCGCCTTCCAACCTGTTTCAAGGACCTGAGGGATCTTACAGCCAGGCCTGATCCCAAAAAGCCCGTGGCCAGGTTCGAGCCGGGCGTACTCGTTAAATATGGACTTGACTGCGAGGAAGAAGTGCGCGTGCTGAAGTTTCTGCACAAGAAGCTCTCCTTCCGCATACCGCAAGTCGTTTACCATCCCCCATACCGTGTCACACCAATCACCCATCCGCGCATCTGTGAGCCGATAGGTGTCTGGTATTTTTTAATGGAGGAGCTCCCCGGCGTGACCCTAGAAAGCGTCATCGACACCATGACGGTCGACGAGCTCAACCATGTCGCCGATCAGCTTTCGGGAATCATGGCGAAAATGCGTCAGTTCACGAGCACTACTGTCGGCTCTGTGACTGGCGGCCCGTTCAGAAACACCTTTTTTCCCTGGCCCTTCGAACCGGAATCATCGTGGTCCAGTGCGGAAGAGTTCATCTCATACTACCGCGACTTGCTATCCGAGTTTTGCGCCCCAGACTACGTCGAAGAACTTCTTGAATGTTTACCGAGAGACGCAAGTATCCATCTTGTTCACAGCGATCTTTATCCACGCAATATCCTAGTCAACGGGTCGACTATCACTTCCATCATCGACTGGGAGTACGCAGGCTTTTATCCTGACTTTTGGGAGTACGCCTGTATGCAATTTGATGGGTATCGCGGGTGCAGTACGCCAGGCTGGGACCACGTTCTGGCGCGTGTGTTCCCTGGGCCATATCGGAAGAAGGAAGTCGCTACCGTGGCCAAGATTATAAGTCTCCTTCAAGTCAACCTGTAATAGATTGATGGCACAGGAATGTATCTATTTGCCACATATTTGCCTATATCGTCTATACCAGAGTCCATTTTGCGTATGTCCAGACAGTGTGCCATAATCGGCAGCGAGATCAGCAGTGGTACGGAGCGGACTAGCGGTCCTTCGAGTCGGCGAACAGCTGAACACCACCTACCGGCGAAGGGTGGTAACAACGACTTGATGAATGTAGTCTCTCATCGTACCGGATGAGTAGACCATGCCTGAATGGAATCTATATTTGTACTAGATGTTCATTCAAATAACTCAGTGTCCGCACCTCGTCGTGCACATCCGTCTATTTACACCTCTCAACTACGGCTAGGTGACCTAAGTAAACCTTGTCAGTTCGAATGTGTTGTGAGTAAATATTTCGCAGCTCTTCTACATCCCTTGTCGATTACGTTCATTGCCCTACAACCACCGTAGCGGGTCCTGGCGGTGCGCGTAGCGTGTTGCCGCTAACAATTCGAGTGCTTTGCTGAGCGGCAGCCTGAGCTAGGCTCTTCCCGTAGCCTCGAATACGGAAGACAGTCGTTCCTTTATTAGAGGCTGTAGCTAAGGTGGGGGGTCTTGGGCGAGGTCCGCCGGAGTTTGAAACATGCCGACGGCACCGAAGCATCGAC